>BMAW01051874.1:532047-574937 GCA_019974015.1 Nephila pilipes
TATATATATATATATATATATATATATATATATATATATATATATATATATATATATATATATATATATATATATACACACACACACACACACAACATATGTACACTTTAACATAAGTATTTCTTAAAACCTTTTCATATACTTTATTTCCGATCTATGAAACTCGGTATTTTTTTCCTGCGCCCCTCATTGGATCATTCCCAAACTGCACGAAGCCACGCTGACGGGAAAGAGTCGTTGGAATGTTCGCTTTTTGCATTTTTTCCCATGATCTCTCAGGGTTCCGTTACTTCCGTTCGAGCTCTTACAATAGACTCCGTAAGTAGTTATGCTTGAGTAATCGATTATGTGACCAGAAATTTTATCACCGTCTGGTTTTCACGCATATTCATCGGCTGTTGTCTACTATATTTAAAATTACGTGATGATGAAGAGATTAGGTATATTTGTTCGTATACATTACATTGTAAATGAGTAATACACCATACTATTGGCGACGGACCCAGGAATTTTGTTCCATGATCAGATACGAGAAACTTAACTTAAAAAAAAATGGCATGCACAAAAATGAAATATTTTAATGTGTGTTACTTATTAATCATTATATTAAAAAATCTAAAATTATCTTCATTTTTTTTTTTTTTTTGTAGACTTAATTTGTATGTAATACCTGTAAACTTTTACAAAATTGAGCTATGCCACTAAGATAACTGTCGAAAGGTAAACATTTAAAGCAGACATTCATTCTGATATTTTTTTTTTATTTAAAAACAACGAAAACCATTGACATCAAAATTATACTGTGCTTTCCTTTTTATTTAAATTTCTGTGGACCAGTAAGAAACCTTTAGAGACCGGAATAGATACTACCCTTCTAGTAACCTTTTAACTATACTCTACTACCCTAGTTGTAACTTAGAATTCATTTGAGGATGATTACTGTCTCTGTTACTACTTTGTCATTTGCAAGAATCCGTATAAATCCATCTTTAATTCTAGAGTTAATGAGTCCTATGTGATTGGTTTGGTTAGAAAGTCGCTCTTGAGATACATACGAGGATGTTCTTTCTTTAGATTATTTTCAACTTTAGTTTCAAAACTTGAAATAGCCATTTTACTATACTTTCGTGAATATAACAATTATACTATTAGACTTTCTAAAGTTTTCTTTCTTTAATATGCTTACAGCTGTAGATATTGAAAGTTTAAATTATTCTAAAGTAATAAGTTTAGTTTAGTTAATTTTTTTAACGTCGCACTAGAAGCTACACGAGGGCTATTGGCGACGGACCTCGTAATTTTGAACCTCGGACAAGTGACGAGGACGACACTTGAGCTGGCACCCCCTCTCTTAACTCTAAAGTAATAAATGGAAATTCTTAACCAAAAAGAATTTTAAAAAAGGCTTATTATTCCTCATTATAAGGTAACGCGTTTCAAATTGTATCTAATTTTGTTCTTCGGAGAAATCATTGTATCATGGCACAGATTGCCTGATAGTTAAGGTTACAGGTTCACATTCTCTCTGTTATCTGCTTGAAGTTATGGAGCTCAACATATATAATAATTACTTTAACTTCAAAATTGAAGGTAAGGAATTAATTCTCATTAATTTAATTCTTTACTTTCATTCTTAAGGTTTAATTATATAATCATTGAAATTTTATTTTTTGATTTATTACTCGCAAATTACGTTAAATTTAATTTTTATACCTATGATAAGGAGGCAAATTCCTGCAAAAAGAAAAAAAAAAAAAGATCTTTCTAACTGAAACCACCTTTGCCTCATTATAGTTGGATATTTTCAAAAACTTGTTATTTGTTTGTTTGTTTTTTAATTTACTATATTTACCATTAATGAAGCTTTGTGCAAATGCCGTTATCGATTCAACCCTTTGATATTGTAACTAGAATATTGTGTCGTTAATTTAATTTCCCTTTATATCTGAAAATATTGAGAATACCGAAAAGTCAGTCAATGTTGTTTTCGCCTAATGTTGAAGAACTGATTTCAAACACATAAATATTTTTCGACCAAAAAAAAAAAAATTCCCAATATTACTACAGCTTTAGATGATTGAAACATACAAATATCTTTATCATGCTGTGTCCTTAGAATTTAGAACGAATAAGTAAAAATACGCAATTTTTCCCTTTTCGAGTGTTACATTAAAAATCTGTTTAGCATTGCCACAGAGCAAAAGAGTTATGGAATGTAATACACACACGAAAGTAAAAAAAAAATCAAACAGAATTAAGCATTTAATTAAAACATAGAGCTCTCTACACATTTGTGGTTAAAATCGAAGCATTTTCTATGAAAAATGTATTATTTGAGCTGCTGCTTGTAAATAGAAGATTGGAATTTCGTTATAGAACATAAATTTTTTTCAGTCTTAAGCGAAGATAACTAATACTTTCGTTTTTCGGATTACTTTTTTGAATTGACATTGTTTTTCTCTCAGCCTCGTTAAACAATAAAATAGTTCAAGAGTAATAATCCATTACTTACTGATGATCATGGAATGATCTTCTGATTTAGCAAAACATTGTTCTTTATTATTACGGTTGTTATTATTATAAATCATTTTTTTTAAAAAAAAATTTAAATTACCTGTTGTGAACAGGTGTTGAAAAAAATTCACATCCTAACATAGGGCAACACTTAGGAATTTATCAGTGTGATAGGGGAGGTTGTTAAATATGGTTGAGTCATGCCGGAAGTCATACCAGAGGGTTCTTGATCGGCCCCATTTCCATTGTTAATTCCGGGGGTAAGGGAATGATAGGAAGAAAAAATTCCGTTCACGTTTTTTAATGTTTTGGCGCCAAAGTATGAACTTCGTACGAGAATGTTTTAGTCCGCAAAAAGGAAACATCTTTATTGCTATCAAGATGCAGAAGCATATACATTTTTTTGAGTTAAAAAATTATTCAAAGTTTAATTTTTTTTCTTAAACTTTCTATCGGAAATTGCTGTGGTATGTATAATAATATATTTTCCATTGTTTCAGTATAAACCATTGAAACTGTATCTATTTCGTCATTTTTGAATTTTTCATAAAATTATATCAATTATCACGAATGTAATAGTATTGCAACTTTCCTCGAATTTTTGCAATTTAATTTTTTTTACTGACTTAAGATTATTAAAAATATGCAAATAATAAATATGCAATATTTTTTTTTCTTTTCTCGGTAACTTATTTTTTTATATTTGTTAATGAGGTCATTCTCTGATTTTCAATTTAATGGGATTGGTCACAACATTTATGTCCAAACTATGAGATATTTGCATACTTTTAAGATTTTAAAAAGTTCTCTGTTATTTTATTTCTACTCATTTTTATACAAACGTTTATTTTAAAATAGGAGTAATTTTAATTCAAGAGTAACTTTAAATTATGCTTCAGGAATAAATTCCAAAGGAAAATATCTGCCAAGAAAACTTAACTTTGACCTGAAAAATATCCACACTCTTTCATAGAAATAAATTTTTTTAAATGCCCACATCCAAATGTCTTTAACCATCTCTCTAGCCCTATTAGTCATCCTAGCATTATTGTATATGTTTTCAACCGTATTGAGGTATTATGAGCTTGAATTTGTATTTGTTAATGTGTTGTACAGGTGGAGATATTTATTTTCCTCTTTAACCTAGTAGCGCTCAGAAATAATTGATAAACAAAGTCATTTTATTTGTCTGTTGTGATATATATATATATATATATATATATATATATATGTGTGTGTGTGTGTGTGTGTGTGTGTAATCTCATTGTTGAAATATTTCATTGTTCTCTCTGTGTTTTCTTTGGTTAATGTTTTGTAATTTTTAACCATCTCTTTTTACCTTTATCTGTTTCCTTATATTGTAATTTGATCTTTTAATATTAAATAAACTTTTGAATTGTATGGAATTACCGAAATTTTATATAACAGTTTTCTGTAGGTAAATGTAGGGTCTGTAAAACATGTTAAAATCTGCAAATCTGTCATAAGCCAGATTCAGAATTTATAAATGTTATATTTAATTTTCTATTATGGTTTATTGTTTTCATTTTTTGCATGCCTAGGTTAGTATTTTTTCAAATTTGGAAGTTTATGCTTTTGTTATTTTCGTCATGTATTCTTTCACGCATTTGTTCTCTTCCTTACTTGTTCTAAGTTTTTGCAATTAAAAAGAATATTCATTTTTCTCTTACTCTTTCTGTATTTTAAGAGATTTATATGTAAGTTTTCTACGTCGTTTTAAGGAATTCTTATTTTATTTTCTATAATTTTTTAAAATATATTTAAACTATTTTGTTATCTCTCTCTGTATATATATATATATATATATATATATATATATATATATATATATATGAGAGAGAAAGAGAGTTTTTAATTCAGCATTCAATAAGCTATATATAGCATATTGAATGTTGAATTAGAAGCTCTCTTTCTCTCCAACAACAAAAAAAAAAAAAAAAAAAAAAAAAAAAATATATCTTCATTGGGATCAGGGTTTAAAAAGTGGTATGTTATGTGGTATTAAAGAATATTTAAATTCGTTATAACATGTTCTTTGCCCTTAATTTTTTTTAAATAAGAGTAAATATAACTATGATTGGGGAAAACATTGAACTTTTGAAGTTTCTATCTAATGCTGAGATATACAGTGAATATATTTTTTATTTAGATAATTATTTATATTTCTTAAAAATTCCTTTAACTTAGAATATTAGCATTAGTAATTTAATCATTTGATGTTTTGCTATCGTTAGCGAAACAAGTTGCTTTTAATTGATAAAAATCGCGATGAAATTTTTCATTCCTTATGGAAATTATACTTTTTTCATTCTTTTTATTGTTCTTCCATTTATTTTGTAAACATTGTAATGTTTTGATGTTTTTCGGATATATCATAAGCTTTGTCCATATTTTTCTCAACTGTTTAATATTTCATTTCTTATGCAGCTGCTTCTTTTTCATCCAGAGACAATAATGTAACACTATTCTTGTTTTAACAGAGTTGAGCAAGGGGACCGTGGGGATGATGCGGCACAGCGTTTGCGCCGAAGTTCAAGATCTCATCCACCTTCCAGGACCACTGACAGAGGACGCCGTGCTCAGGACGCTGCACGCGCGATTCTTCAACAGAGAATATTTCGTAAGTATTGGAATTCCTCTTCTTTCGGATGATCTGTTCTTATCTATTCTTGTTCATTTTGAAGAAATGTTCTTTAACTTGTTCTTTGAATTTCTCGGACAAAAACTCTTTAAGTATTCCAATGAATTTTCGGCGGCCTGTGGTTTTCCGATCCCGAGGAAGGGGAGAGAGTTGTGACCTTGATGAGGCAGCGTTGTTTCGAACCCTGGTCTAGTGGGTCCGAAGAATGCGCTCCTACCAACCATGCGAAAAAGACATCTTATCTGGTTGGTTAAGTAAGGCGTTTTAAATTCTAACGTTGTTGTTGAAGAGAGTCGTAGCATACTCCCCCTCCAGTATCACCGTGATGATACGAAGAGATGCATTGGTTTGTACAGAAGATTGCTTTGATGTTTTTAGTTATTACTGCAATTGAATATGAAATGGTTGCTTGGTTGTATAACATTTCTGTCACTGAGTTCTCGTGAGATATGATTACGATATGAATAATTGAAAAAGAATCGAAAAGCAACTTGCCGAAAAAAGTCATTCCGTTATGAAATCGTTTCTCTTTGAATCAGTCCAGTTTGCAGTTTTTTTCTCTTCCATTCATTCCTCTACCCATTCGAACATGGTTCGTCTTGATTCGTTCTTATTTTGAGTACGATGTATTCCGTACCAATTTCCTTCGAGCTGTTCGTTTTTCCGAATCCGATGTAGTTCACTCGTTTACATTCTTATTCCATTAATTTCCCTTGGCTGCATTACAACGCTTTTCGGAGGATTGGAACATATTGGAACATTTTCCCTCATAGAAAAAATTTCCGAATTCAAGTCTTATTGGGTATAAAAAAGCAATAAATCTCAAGTATATAAAACTTATATTGAAGTAGTTTTAAATATATATTAATTTATCTTTAGGTACATTAAAACACACAATGAGCTTAAAAATGCCAAACCTGCCGTGAGCCATTCTTGTAAAATATGGTTGTTTTCCGTAATTGTAAAGCTTTTCTAAACTGATAGATGTGTTTTGCTATGACAAAGAGTAATAATAATTTTAAAAAAATTCACGTTGATGCACTTAACGACGATTTTAAAAAAAATGCATTCTTATGTCATTGAATAAGAAAATCATTAAAATTTTTCTTTTCAGAACAAAAATCATGAAAACGAATTAATTTTTTGTGTTAAACGTGCACAGATATCTTACAATTCCGAATATACATTAGACCAATTTCTATTGTTACTAGAACAACAGATTGGTACAATCTTGATGTTAAAAGCTCTACTAAAAGCTTAAAAAAAAAAAAAAAAAAATCGCTAAATATCCAAAAGGAAAGAGACCAGGAAAATATTTGTTCTAGACGTCCATTTGAAGCATTTGAAGATATCTCTAAATATAAAGGAGTAAAATATTTGGAAAGGCGCCTCTCGGAATCCATATCTCAGATGCAAACAAAAATATCTCTGCGTAGACGGTAGGATCCAGATATGAAAAGCAAAGTCTAGAGTTTTGTTGAAACTCGATAGATGCATATTGATTAATGCTTTATCGATTCTAGGTTTTGTAATCTATGTTCTAGCCTTTTTATACTATAATTGATAATGCATAGCTTTTTTAAAATCATATTTACAGTTTTCAAGGATATCAAATTAGCCTAGCGGTAGAGTCAAGAATTATTAGAGGAGAAAAGGGTGAATTAGATTTGAAAGAATACTGAGGATTGAGGCTATTAAAATTCTTAATAAGGTTTCAGAATTGTCCCGGAGTTCAAACTGGGGTTCTTAAGTTCAGGAATTATCTTCATAATCTATTCAGGGTCCAAATTTACTTGGCCTATAGCCCTATGTAACAATTAGTTAAAATCGAGTTATAACCTAATAAACGAGAAAAAAGAATTCAAGCACTTTTTTTCTTGTATAAGTTATATTTAATTGATGCTTAAGACGAATTTTACATAAACGACATTAACATATTGGAATATGTATTATTATTAAAACTCAATGATACAGTAGGCAATATTAATTATTTTCCATTTTGTGAGTGTGTGTAGTAAAACCAACTTAATTCTCTCACTCACTCTCTCGAAAATTTAAGGAATTCACTAATTTAAAGCTAAAATTAATTTTATATACTCCAAAAGTCTTATTTTGTTGTTGTTAAAAATTTAAAGTACTTTTTCGATCGAATTATTTCGAAATATTTTGTCATGCACCCACCAATTCTTCATCGAAATTCATTTTGCGGTGTGTCCTCTCTATGTTTCGCATCTGCTATTACATGATTTTTATTTCATTATTCTAAAAACTAAGACCGAATCACCATTCAAAAGCCTATTTTCAAATTGAATACAGGCATTTATTCTTGTCGAAGTCGAGAATGTCACTGTCAGTCTGAATACATGGCAGGTAGAAGGATGGGCTGTGGTCGACAGACTCAAATATCTGTTCACAATATTGACAGTGTGCTTGAATAATGAATGAATTAATTTGCTTTTGGCTGCTTCATTGCGTTCATTTAAACGAGTTCTTGCACCAATCTCAAATCTAATATATGTATAGCCTTAAGAGAAAACTGCGAACGCTTTAATGAAGTGAGATTGTTAAGACTGTCATTATTGACCTTTTGACCTCTGGCAGAGCCACTCCTGAGACATATTTTTCATGACCATCAGACTTCTTTGCATATTTTATCTGAACTTTTGAAAACAGATTTTTTTTCAGGCACACGTTTTGAAAATTATTGCCGATAAAAATTCACAGACGTGTAGAACAAAAATAAATCTTTTTTTTTTTTTTAATTAATCGATGCAGTTTTCGTCGCAGCTTTCTTTTTACGGCTCCAAATTAAGAAAGTTCTTTAAAAATAATATGAATTATCAAGTGAACATCAAATAACCAAAGTAGGGCAATTTTATTTTTTAGTCAACATAATAAAATGTAAGGGGGGAAGGAAGCTTAAACTAATGACTCTGAGTCGATAAATTCTCGGGATCTTAAGTCATTCGTCTTTTAACAGCTTAAAGACAATTAATTACATTCTGAGATCATATTTTTTAATTACGAGCTACATAATTGGAAAATTCCAGTTATAAACAGGATGCATATTGATTTCATATACCTTGATTATTATCGCACATTTGCTAGATCCTCCATAGGTAATTCTTTTAATACTGAAACATTTGCGGAAGATAGATTTAGAGACACAGCATTTTTTCTGGATATAAAAGCTACACGGTAAGGATGAATACAACTTATAAAGGACACATTTCTATGAGGACTTTTCGATAATTTTAAAATGCTTCGGTAAATCCCAAATCCTACCTCTATCTTTTATTAGAAAACAAATGCTTGAATCTTGCCGATGAAATGCATCGAAGTCATTAGGGAAATTTTAAATGAAAGTAAATTCATCTAATATAAAAGGATTTCCTTAGAAAATATTTGATATTCGATCTCTCTTTCAAGGAGGGAAAAATGCCAAGTTTATTCACTTCAGCAACATTTGTATCTAAGAATTTCAATTGGACTTAAAAGTTCTGGCCGGCCACATTCGAGTACTTTCACGACATGAATTTTATACACCTATAGAGTCAATAAATGACTTGGATCAAAAATTCCTGATTTTTCATTGTCTTATAAATTCTAACAATTCTAATGGAGCTTAGTGACAATGTAAGAAATAAATTTTCCTCAAGAATATTTTGACACATCATTTTAGTTCACATTATGTTTTCTTCATGAAAACATAATGTTATTTGTGTTTTTTTTTTCTACTGTGAAATCATCTCAAGACATCAATAAATAATGTCCGAATTTTCTATTTAAGTTTAATTTTTTAAATTGTTATGTTAGCCACAGTTATGTTTGTTAAGCCCCATTATAAATGTGGATTATTTTACGTGGATTAAAGTCGCAATAGTGTTGTTTGAGGATATTGATCACATAATTTAGAACTTCAATCAGAAAACGATCCATTTAAATGAATTCCAATTTATTCGAAATTTCCACGCTGAATAGTTTAAATCAAAAAATATATTTATTTGGAAGACTATTTTAATTAATTCCTTATTTTCCTACCTAAATAACTTCTTAAGGAAATATCTATTTTTAAACATTAGCTATTGAAATTGTTTTTTTACTGCATAAAAAGGTTGTAACGTTGTAATTCGAGCGCATTCATGAAATTTATTACTTTTTTCTCCTGTTTTCTTCTAAATATCATTAATTACAGCATTTTTTTTCCTGTTTTGTGACTAGTTAATTTAGTAGCATCATATTTTAGCTTGAACAGAAATTTTCTAAAAAATAATAACTTTTCTTGATGTTTCAGAATAACAAAGACTTAGTGTTTCATAAAATTTAATTATACTACTTATAATCTGAAGTTTACCGGTTTACAAGAGAAGAGTGTTTGAAACAAAGTTACATAATAGAATACGTATTGTTATGGTATCAGGCCCCCCCCCCTCCCATCCACCTTAAAAAAGGCTTGTTTTCAAACGTATTCTTTTCTGCATTTTAATTAGACAATTCTTAATACGTTTTAATTTTAGCTTTTGTCAAGGAAGTTATATGATTTTTTTTTTTTTTTTTTTTTGGAAATTATCACAATTTCTGATTATTAATCATTGTATAGTTTACCTACTGAAATCTGATTCTGTATTGTTTTTAAATTAAGTGCCAGGTTGAGAACTTTGTGGACAGCAATTCACGAGTTGAGTCTTGAGTTGAGACCCGACTCCATCGAAGACAGTCATACTGAATATATATTGTTGTTCATTAAATTAAACTGAGCTTTTAAAACTCTCACTTGTAGTGTTGTAGAAATAACTCAGAACTAGAACGTTATGAAAGAGCGAATTATTTTTAAATATTCAAAAGAAAGAGAAACATCCATCAACATGTTTTCCCCTTACAGACGAAATAGCTTCTTCAACTTATGCCTAATCAATATCCAATACTTCAAAATACTGCTTTACACAGCTCTCTGCAAGAAATCGTCGAATCATTTTTTTACACGAAAACGTACGGTACCATTTTGACCTTGAACGTTTTCACTAAAGGATGTGCACGATGTCACGATTTAGGGAGCATCGTGATCTTTTCACCGGCAAAAGTGTAACCCTCCAACCTCACACCTCGGAGTGCATGAAATCGAAAAAGACCCCGAATCTATCTGCATGAAGTCCAGAAGCAATTCTCTTTTAAGATTCTCTTTTATTGATTGCACCGCTTCTTCTCTGTGTCACGAGTTACAACTGTTGAATTTCTAGTATTGGTTTAATTAATGGAAATGGTGCTTTTTGGATTGGTATCGACGAGTGGAAAAATTCGTGCACTAGACAAAACGGATCTGTAAAGACAAGTGGTTGGTCTGAAACTCGACGATTGAATGTACATCACGTTTTGCGCTTTAAGAGTATAAACTCAGTATTTATGTGTTGTTTTACGTATTTGTTTATGCCCATGTAGCCCATTAAAAGAAAAATTGCCTTTTACCTGCGAATTTGAATATTCTTTGGTGGTTTGGCATCTGTGGCAATGTTCCAAGCATTGTGTTCCAGAGCTTGGAACTTTGCCATGGGTATAATGCATGGTCATTTAAACTTTCCCATATTTCACTTTTATAGCCTTTACCTTGGCTCAGAAATTATTTGGGTACTTAGGACTACAAAAAGAACACATCGTGCTACTTTAATATTATGATAAATCTGTTGGTCGAGAAGTCGGCTATTGGATCGAGTTGTAGATCTACGTCTTTTGAAATTATTTATTTTATTTGCGTATAGTTATAAGAAATGACAATAAATTATTTTAAATGCATTAAACTACTTTGTGACTTAAATATATGCAAATGAAGTAATATATATAAAAAAATACTTAAAATTTCGAAATTAAATTTTCTAAAATCTGAGCATTGCGCCGATTATAATTATTAAAGCAAATCCCTACTTTAATAAATATATCTAACAGATTCGAAGTTAAATATTTTGTTGAATATTGTATAATTCGTTTCCTTTCAATCAATATATAATGAATACAAATTTAAGGTGCATGAAAACCACTTATATATTGGATTCCTCTGATTACGTGGAATTTCATTGGACGGTGTCTTATAACTAACAATCGGGCCTGTCGGTATCTCAAATGGTTTTTATATGCATTACTCAACTCGAGAACTCCATAATAATGGCCTGTAACTGTAATTTATTAATCTCATTACGAGAGTCGAGATTGGCTCACTACATACAGCGGCTTCTCGTTCGAACACAAATTTACACAGATGGCGCTTTCGACGTCAACAACAATATTGATTTTGTTTCTGCATAATCAGGAGTACTAATTCTCGTATGATAACGAATTAAAATAATCATTTGTTTTTTGGAAATATAGTATGGGGGGGGGATGCTTCGTGGTGTTTTGCTTAAAGGGAAAAAATATGATCTACGACATCATTGCTTTTCAACTGCTTATCGTTATTTAAGAAATGTTTATTTCTCATAATCTCTTACGTGTGTGGGGGGGGAGGGCAACACGCTAATAACTACGCAGATGGGTTCAGAGCTATATTAAAATGGTCATAAACATGTTCCCATTCCTCAATTTTAAATTGGTTAATAATTTATATCTTTTAACATTGTTATCGATATCTTGCTATGTAACTTGTTTGATGGAACAGAATAATGGAATAGATGATAATTACATCTGATTTTAACTGCCTTATTCTAATTTCCTTATTCTGAGCTTTTGAATAACATTTGGAATACTCTTATATGTGCTGATAATCGCTGTTTCCGCTCATAGATTATTTCCGAATATATTTTATTTTGATCCCGTTTTTGCATGATAGTTGTAATTTTATTTGTAATCCTTGTATTTTGCAGAATATACGACAAACCATGAAAAGATGATGCAACATGGGCTATTCACGAAATTTCTCTTAAGTCACATCTGATGTTTCTTCCTAACTTTATACTTAAGTTTCCAACTTCTTCCCAATCAAATGAAGCGTGATGAGGCAAATTAAGTCAACATTATAAGTGGAGTGAATAGATATAATCAAGTCGATTGAAAGCGACAGAGAATTTAAATGAGATATAATAAAGTTGCAATAATAGAAAGGGTTCTAGTGCAACGCGAACAGGAGCTTTCTTAGTTGTCTACGAGATTTTTTGAGACTAGGATCAGCGTTATGTGGTTGATTGAATGTTTGGAGGATGTACTCGCACTGTATTCCAGTTGACGTATTTTTTTATATGTTATAGAAGTTGTGGTACTCGCGGGTAGAAGCGTGTAACATTTGGAGAACACCCCGCTATTAAGGGTTAATAGAATCCATTTTTTGATAGTAAACTATTTTAAAAATAATTAACTATTATTATTAATAATTTGAAAATAATTAACTATTGTTGTTAATAATTTGAAAATAATTAATTATTATTATTAATAATTTGAAAATAATTAACTATAATTAACTATTTTAATTATTTTATCTGTACTCGAAATTAAGTTAAAATTTAGATTTTGTGATTAAAGAAGCATTTATGATGATAGGCGAGACGGTTAATAGGACTATATCACAACCATATCATTCACCACATTGATAATTAAAAAAATTTTGTTCCATATATGTAATATTTCATAATTTGATTAGTTTTAGAATAAATTACTACTCTTCGTTCTTACATTAATTTTTGCTTCTCGATTACTTTTCAGACAAACGTGGGACCAATACTGTTGTCAGTGAATCCATACCAGGATGTGGGAAACCCCCTGACTCTGAGCAGTGCTCACGCCGCCTCTCGATGCCCGCAACTCCTGAGGGTCATCCACGAAGCCGTCCGCCAACAGAGTGAGACAGGTTACCCTCAGGCCATCATACTCAGGTAATCCACCCTTTTTTTCCCCTCCAATTCACATTCTCGCCCTATTCCAATACATGGGTATACGAAATAAGAGATTTATTTTCCTTTCAGTGGCGAGAGTGGCAGCGGCAAAACATACTCATCCATGTTGCTCCTCAGGCAATTGTTTGACGTTGCCGGCGGAGGACCTGAAACCGATGCCTTCAAGCATCTCGCGGCAGCTTTCACTGTGCTCAGGTCACTGGGCAGTGCTAAAACGGCCAACAATTCAGAATCTAGTCGAATCGTAAGTTTTTCTCCTCTTCCTTCCTTCCCCATCCACTGTTGTTTTGTTCTCCATGACCAAACGTCCTTATAGTGGCCTTTAGTTTCCTTGAGGTTAGGAGTTTATTGATACTTTGTCGCACTCGGATCATTCATGCCTCGTTGACTTTCGGCTGCGGAGAGAAAAATTATGCGAGAACCTTAGAGCGATGGTTCGTGAATAATTCTGCAAAACGATACACATTTATTTTAGTTGATAAAAACCTTTCTCTGTTGTTTGCTTGCAAAGATATAAATGTTTTCACTTCTTCTTTTGTAAATTAAAAATCAAAACTTTATCTATAAATTCCTTTATAAATGATAATTGAATCGAAGTGGGTTAATTCGAAAACAATGTAACGCTCACAACACTCAATCATTAGCCCCAAAACTTAAATGATTCCCCTTTCCTCCTCCTTTTTGAACAGAAGCGGTTGGAAGTCATCGTGTAAGAGAAGATGAATTAGTCCTACTTCAAAATGATCAAGCCATTTTCTGAAAGTTTAGTTGGATCTACATCAGATTATGCGTTATCGTATAAAAATTTTGAAAAGTATGGATTTTTCACGATCTTAAACACCTCTTTGTGATAGTGTACGAAAACTAGATATCAAATTTTTGTATGAAATCTAAACATTATAAAAGTCCCAAATATAACACAGATATGAACTTTGTAATAGTAAGAAAATTATTTCAATTGAAAATGCAAAATTTAGGAATTACATATCTGTGTACTGCAAGTAAAGGAAGCTATGTATTGGTTTTTAAAATATTATAGGAGAGCAGCTTCTTGTTTTTTTTTCTGTGAGTTTCCTTATTATTAACTTGTTTATTAATGAATATTTTTCAAGAATCTCTTGCCCATTCTATTCTTTTGATATTACTGACTTTCTAATAATACTACCTTTTTAAAGCTTTATTACTTTTTAAAACGTTACTGATTACTATTTTAAACAATGGATGCAGTTTTCTTTACTACCGGCATACAGATATAATTGGAAACAAAAAAAAAAAAAAAAACCATACGAATATGAACTTGATAACTGGTTGAAGAGATAATAATATGAAATAGAATATAAAATACTTTTATTTATCAAAGACGTATATTGTTGTTCCCGACATTATCTGATGACGCATGATCTGATCGAAAGCAGAGTAAAATTTTTGAAGAGTTTAAATTTACCAAAAAATCCCGAAAATCTATCCAAAATGGAACAATGCCCTCTTTAAAATAACTTTATAAGTACATATTATTTATAAAAATATATTAATTGCACTTATTTACTTATTGTATTTACGAAGCGCATTCAACTTTGATATCTGACGATTTTACGACAATTTCTTTTATAAAATTGGCCGTGGCCGAACGTAAACTTCATGGCGGTGATATCAAGCTGAGATTCAATTCGTGGACCGGTTTCATCGCAGAGCCTTCGAAAAAAGTTGAAACTGCAACAAGTTAAATGTAGTAATTGTTTATTAACGTCGTGATTCGCGACGAATCTCGTAATTCTGAACCTTGGTCAAGTGACGAGGAAGATACCTGAGCTGGGAACTTAAACGGGAGGACTTGAGATCTTGATCAGATTTAATGTACATCATCTCCGCTACAAGAATGAGGGGAGGGGGTTTCTTACGTAGCATTCGGACTCGAACGCTCGATTTGGCGGAAAGAACGCTTGCCACGAATTTGCCACCGTGATCACTGAGCTACTGTAAGTGGACCTGCACTCGAAAGTTAAAAGAGTTGGGTTGCAATTCAGATATTATCCTTGTCACTGGACTATGGCTCAAAATTAAGACGTCCGTTGCCAATAGATATCATAGAACTTCTAGTGTAAGATTTATCCAAACCCATTCTTCTTGGATATTTTTTCTTGTGATTTTCTATTTAAGTGTCATTTTGTTTTATCCTTTTGATGATCATTAAAATGCAAATTTATAGAGCAAAGCATATCCAATCCTGTGCTGAACAAATTGTCTGGAAAATCTGAATAACTAGTAATCTTAGATTCATTAAAAACGTTCTGATCTGTTTATCAGAGATAAATTCCAAAGGGGATATTTCATGATTTTAAAAATGGAACGTGCAAGGGTGATTCAAAAAGTACATGGGTTTGACGTCAGATAATGTTTCTAAAGTAAGTTGGTATTGTCATTGTGTGCCGTCTTTATTAAGTGGCGCCAAAACTAATTTTACACTGATTCGTGATGTAATTTTGATTGCTGCTTCGACGAGAATTTGTCGCAACGAAACTTAAAGTTGCCACCGACCATTGAAGATACCTGGATTCATTTTTAGACACCAATTGAATCTGCTCCAAAGAAGGCGAAGACAGTCCCAACCGTCGGAAAAGTCATGACGATGTTTTTTTGGAATGCAGAAGGCGTCTTACTTATGGATTTCTTTGAAAAAGAAAAAAAAAAGATCAATGGAGACAATACTACATAGAGTTACCCTGTTCCTGTTCCTAATGCCCCATTCCCCAATCCTAGCAGAGATACTTTATGAACTCTTGTAGCTTCGCACGATCGCTATCTGAAACGCGTGCGCGTTTTGAAATGCAACCTTTCCCATCCATCAATACATTTCAGATCTGGCAATCACCACAACCTTATCTGTTGCCCTTCCGAAAATATTTCCACCAACAAAAACAGCAGCAATGGCTAAACGAGTCTGGATGTCGTCTTTTTCTTTTATCGACAATGTACCCAACCAGATATTTCTCAGGGTCCTCTTATCGCAAATGATTATCCCGCTGGCCCTGATGATAATAAATTTCTCCAAGATCCCATCGATATTCATTTCGGAGTGAAAGCGTCCTTTCAGAGTCAATGATCCAAGGTCAATACCGTCCTTCTTTGATAACAGTACAGACCTCATCATTTGTCGGGATGGGTTGTAGCACCACATGATGGATTTTCGATTTAATCATTGCACCAAGAAAAAGCAAAAAGCCATATCTTGATCCAAGCCCGAGGATACGGCTGTTTTCATTTAATCGATTACTCTGATTAAATTCGCTGGTAATAGCATGTTATAGAGGCGCATATTCCAGTGAGTAAATAAATAAGTAAAAACTGCATTGGCCCGGTAATAATATAAAACCGGATGATTTATTTTGACAACATGATGCGGCCGCCTAATCACTCCTCCAACTTATGCATGGAACCAGTGGTTTGAGAGTGATTGGGCCTATTTATTGTTTTAATCGATGAAGGGTAATTTGGTGTCATTAACTCTGGTTTCAAATGAATGTGAATATTGGATCCTTTGAAGAGAATCGGCTTCTCTTCTAGTCGAGAGTTTGAAGAATTTAAAGACATCTGAATAATTTCACTCATTGAATACATGCAGTTCAACAGAAATGTATTCTAATGTAAAATGGTTGATATTTATAAAAATGTTCTTATTGTGGGATTAATTTATGATTCGTTTATGCGAATTTAAAAGACATCTACGAATTTCTGATGGTGCGGTTGTCACTTGCGTATACAAAACTTTTTTAAAGATTAAATTTTATAAATGCATAAAATATCCTGTATCCAAAATAAACATAGCTCGACTATTAAAAATGTTGAATTTTTAAAGTATAAAAAATCTATTTTAATTATTAAAATAATTCATTCCACTCCTTTTTATCCGGAGTCAACATGTCTTATATTAGTTTCAGAATTCAGTAGATGCTCTTTCACCGCATGTCATACCAATCTTTCAATGATTTCAGCTGGTTAATAAATCTTTTTTTTTCCTTTCTCGAGTTACAAATTGGTAAAATAACTCGAAAGATATTTTCACACACTTTACTTGTTGTCCGTCCCTGTTTGTATATATAAAATCTGATGCTGTAAAGTGCCAGTTTATTAAACCGTGTCTTTAAAATTTAAAAACTTTTCATAAACAAGCCATTTTTCACTTTAACATGTCAAGCTCAGAGCTCATTTAGTATCATAGTATATTAAACGAAATATAGAAATACCAGGAAAAGAGAGAGAGAGATTGTTTCAGACATAAATAAGTAGTGTAAGAAGTAATGCTGCTCTGTATGGGATAGCTGAGTCAAAAGGTAATATATAAGGGGAGCGGGGAGTGAGTGTGTTTCTCTGCTTGGAAAAGTGTTCCGAGTCTGGTTTTAGGTTACGCAAGGACGACTTTAAATCCAAACCTAATTGCAGGTTTCTCTTGCTGGTGTTTTTGGTTCTTGCATACAGTATCAAAAAGCCTCATTGATGAAGCTTGGTTTTTTTTAATTGATTGTAAATGGTTTCTGCCGAATATAATCAGCTAATCGCAGTAATAATTTTATAGTGATGGTTGATTTTGCACAACAACTCGCTTTACTGGTTGCCTCAATGGTTATGTACCTTGTGGGCATTGTAAAATTGCGGACTATCCAATTAATTTTGTATCATTAGCGGTTACCAAAGGACATGGAACTTCTGATTCGTCTCGTTTTAAGTTTCTCAGTAGGTGGGGGTAAAAGAAGGGTGCCGCGTTAGGTCCTAGAATTACTTGTTATGGTGGAGCTGCAGTCGTAAGTATCTGGTTTGCTTTCTACCTCAAGGTTATCTCTACTTGGTGTTAAGGGACAGGGCCCAAACTTGAAATAATTTTTAAAATAGAAAAAAAAATGTTCCAATCTTTCAAGGTTATCTAAACTTGGTGATAAAGGACAGGACGCGAACTAGGAATAATTTTTCAAACAGCAAAAATGTTCCAATCTAAATTCTTATTGATATAAGGAGTGTATTTGTAAAAAAATAATGAACCCTCAAAAATTTATAAAAATTCATGAATTTGCAATTTTTCCTTTTGTTGCTGATATTATATGTTAAACGTTTATTCCACATGTTTCAGTTCGTAAACTTTTATAAATATAGATAAACTAAGTACAAAGTATGAGCATTTTGTACATAAATTAAGGTGAAAGATGATTGAAGATACAAATACAAGTGGTATATTAAATGCTTGCTTCTCCCTGTATACGTTAATGAAGACATTTCATAATTTTAATTGAGGACACTTTTTCGATATATCTGAAAATGAATTTCCAATTTGAGTTCTGTTCTCAAACTGGAAACTCACTTTCAATAGTAACGTCAAGTAAAAACAACATTAATAAGAGAAGATAGAGACAGATGTTCCTTGTAGCTAGAACAAATTCGATATTGATTTCCCCTTGTTTGCTTATTTCAGTGGTTTTAAGCTGTCCTCGAGTAATGTTAAAGATTAGAATCCAAAACTGGAACACGTTCCTGAATAAATAAAAAAAAAAGCTCCCAAATACTAGTTTTATATACTGACTTCGCTATTCTTTAGAGAACGCGTATTTTATAATACCACTCATTTCTGATTGACATATTTTCTGATTTAAAATGTGTTCCTTTTTTGTCTCCTATAAATGCTAAATGGCTTTTTAACTATGCAGATTCACGTGAAAAATGATGCATTTTTTTAAATGATTCTAAATTTTAAGAATACTGCACCATAAACGGATTTATATGTTACAACGACGAAGGCTTATATGCAAATTGGATAAATTTTCTGCAAGAAAATGTGTTCGGAGTTTTGATAAGATTTTTGGATACTAGGCAAAGACAGTGTTAAAATAATCTTTTTTGGTAATAGATCGAGAACTAAATGCACGCCCACCATTTCCTCTTTTTTCAAAATACATTTGAAAAAATGAATCGAGAAAATCACTATTCTTGGGTGAATGAATTGCGTTGGAAATTTTTTTTATATTTATATTGCAAGGTTATACTCCAGTTTTCAGTTTTGAGAAATTGTTTGGACCGAGCCCACAACATCGACAACTCGCGCCTTATGCTTTCCATAACAGCGACGTCTAGCGGTTCAGCACTTGCTCTTCGCCAATGCATTGTATGATGAAAAATGCTTGTTTAGATGTTTTCTATTACACCTTAAATTTTTGCCCATGAGTTTCGAAACATCCTGTATAACATTGGCCTGAATATTCTGCAAAATGAACTAATACGTTAAACTACAAAGTAACTGTCTATTTCGAGAAAATATTCACTGGCCCAGACAATGGCAAATCACTATTGATTTGTCAACAAATAATAATAATAATTAACCTGACACTAGTGTTTTCCGCTGTCTTAAACCTTTTTCTGACCTTTCTTTTATCATCATCAATGTTATCAGAAACGCCTTTTTTAGCATTGATCATCCTCCTTTTTTAAACATCCTCGTAGTTCAGTTCTCTGGTAATTTCTGCTTGGCTTTCCCCTTTTCGAATTGGTTCGATAACATTTTGTTTATTCTCAATCATATAAGTTTTTTGTTTACTCTTACACTCTTTTAGCCTCGTAATCCCACTGATCACAAGATTTTGAAAATAATCTTTTACAAAATAATAACCTCATTTGGAACATTTCGTTTTCCGAGCAGTGGAGATTCATGTATATAAAATAAAAAGGGGAAAAAAGGTATTAATGTCTGCTCTTAACTGGAAGTCGTGACGTCATCCAAACAAAAAATCAATGAAAATCTCATAAAAATAAAGATAAGAGCTATGTCACCTCAATACCTAGGAGTATATAGAATCATAATCAGAAGCAATTGTTATTGAGGAAACCGCAGCAAAACCGTGTGTAAAGCAGATTCGTGTGTTACTGAACCGCGTGCTAACGGGGTCATAGTCAAGGGAAGCCGCTCTCAGAGCCATCTGTCGAGAGACAGAAGAACATGCATATCTCACGTTGCTTTCCAAAAATAAATATCTGTATCGTTAAAGAAATTATTTTGATAAGGGATCTATACGTTATGATAATGTATTGAATTAATTAATATTTAATACAATCGCGATTAAGTAAGTGCGATAAATTTGTATTCACATGAATATCACAGCATGCTTCTTGGTCTTCCTTTCTGCTGTAAATCGCGTTAATAAAAGTTTACTCTTTATCATGCAACACTTGTCAATTTTTCCGCAGTCATTACAGATGTCTAGCTTCTCCTACAGCTAAATCCAACTCGCTTATTCACAGTCGCAATAAAATTTTGTAGATGTTGATTGTTCTTTTCGAATAACTGTTCATTTGATTTTCAATAAGTAACGATCAATGACATCTTTTCATGTCTTTGCATACCTCAAAATACAACTGATATTTTTGTAGAATATTGTTTTAATATATCTTTGAATTTTCAATTCATTATTAAAGGAAAATATTAAATTCATTTGATTTTCTTCAGGCACAAATAAAACTCCAGAAAATTACAAATTATTCCAGACAGTATGAAAAAAAAAAAGTTTTATTTACAAGATCTTTTAAAATCAAATTTTTTTCCACCTGTCTCCAAGGGGAAATCATAATTACGAACCCTTGTTGCGTGTCAGCGCCATCTATCTTTCATAATAATAATAATCTCAACAAGTTTTGTCTTTTTGTACTACGTCGAGTCGGTTGTTTACCAAAAGAAGAAACGCATCCGTTGGTTCAGAATTCGACGTTCTCGGAAGAGAAGTTGATCACGTTCGCTTCGTTTCTGCGATTGAATAAGCACTGACAAGGACTGTAAAACTCCAGTGCCATTTAATAATTACAGAGTACGGATAATTATGTCCTTCATTATACACCTTCGTTTTAATGCCCTTGGGTGTCCTATTACCCTCTAGTGACAGTGACATATGCTCATGATGTAGCAGTTGCAACCGTTGAATACAAATAAATGAAGAGATAATGAACGAAGAGAAGTTTTGATTTGAAAGAAATCTCATTTGGAATGTGTAGACAGTCAAGAGCTGAACTCCGGCTTCTGGTCATTGGCTCCCCAAGAACCGCGGGGCACGTCAATCACCACTGAAAAAAAGTAGACACGCCCATCGTTTACGTATAACCAATCCAATCAGAAATTCTGTTTTGCGTGGGCGATGACAGAGTTAAATAACTGTTTATCTGATTGGATAAGTGCCGGAAGAGCGAAACTGTCTTTAGTTTCTACAGCCACACGTTGTTATTCGATCGAATCTTTTCCGAGAACCAGATTTTTAGGACGATATAAATAAACAGAAATTTATATTGTGTACCTTATACAACAAAAGGTTGCGAGTTGCCACAATTATAGCGTTGTCGGTTGAAGCGTAAAATTTGTATTTCCTATGTCATTCACTTACTTTTATCATGATTGTATCTTAACATTAAACCCTTGTGGAACTAGAAATAACAATGTTTAGTTTATAGCCTTTTTACACTGAGATCAAGTTTACTTTTTTCCCCTTTCAAATCTCATCTACTTCTTTCTCTGTAATTTGGAAAATATTTTTTTATTGAAATGCCTTTTAAAAACATATTTTACCTCTGATAAATAAGTTACCAGCATTTGTTTTCTTTGCTTCTGCTGCAAAGTTTTACGATAAACACTCTGTCGCTGTTTTAAAATATATTTGAAACGAGTTTCTCTTCCTATCGATGTATTTTTAGTTGTTGGGGTCAAGTAAAATAATAACGGTTGAATCGAAGAAATAAATCACTATGTTTCTAATTATCATAAGTTTTGAATTAATCATCGTTATCTAAAATCGTATTTAATGATTGTGATACATTACAACTGTATTCAGTGTAATCTGTAGTTGTTAGTTCGAATGAACAGGTCTGTTGGGTATAAATTTGAGCTTAGGAATTATTCCTCAGTTAAACTTTTTCTTGATTGTGTTTTTTTCCTCAATTTTTTTTCAATGCAATTCGTGGTTTTTTTTTTTTTTTTTTTTGTTGCTCATTGAAAAAAGGGGACACATGGTAGCCCAATTACACAATATTAGTTGTATTAATTTAAATATCCTGTCAATTTCTCATATCCCGTAAATTCTCAAAATGACAATATTTTTTTTAAGGTTTTTATGTAATTTCTGGGTAACGAAGCTCAACTTTAAGTATAATTGCTTTTAGATTCGCTATTTTTTTTTGTAAAATTAATTAGAATTTTTTTAAAAAACATATATATAGTCGCCGAAATAAATTTCATAATTTTTTTTTAATTGAATATGGATTCTGAATATCAAGTCGTGTAACGAATACGCAAGGATGTACAATTAGATTGTGATTTCGACACAATAATGTTAATAGTGCATCAATACAGATTTCGTATCAGGGGTGATTATTGAATGAAAGTGTTGTAATCCATCATATCTTAGCAAACTCGTCAATTTTTAGTGCTTGAAACGCAAAAAACGGAATAGTAACGGTGTTCGAAATGAACTTTTTCAGTTAAAGACAAGTTTGAATAGCAGTATCACTTCGATGTCTATACAGTTAAACGTACGGCTCATTTTTTATGTAAAAGGAATCTTAAAAGATTTTTTTAATTAAAATAAGAGTGAACTAAAGGTGGGGGGTGGGATATAGAGCTTATATTATGATTGTGAAGTTTAACTCTCCCCTCAAGAAAGAAAGACATTGTAACGAGAGCTTCTTTAGAAGTAAACATTCTATATTATTTGTAAGATTTGAATTCTTAAGACTAATATCAATGCGGTTTTTTCGTTACATATTGATCAATTATTTTTTTATGAATAAAATTCAAAGCTTATAACTTGCATGCTGTACAATTTTACATTTGTAGCTCAAAAAGTTCTTGAATAAAGAGGATCTATGCAACAACTTGGAGAGTTTTTAGTAAAAAGCATAGCATCAATTGAAAACTTTAGCCAATCAGTATTTTGTTCAAACACATATTCACTAATTATTCAGTAATTTGGAGCCTGGTGGACCACGTCGTGGACTCGCGACCGGTGTTATTTTCGTCAAGTCGTGTGTTCGAGTCCTCATGCTATTAAAGACTCGCAGTGTAGCAGGGCTGATGCACGTTAGACGTGGTCAAGGTCCCAAGTCCTTCCGTAGGGGTGGGGTATCAGTGTAGAGAGAGATGTATCAGTTGAAACGTCGTCCTAGGCACTTGACCATACTCAAAATTATGAAATATGTCACCAATAGCCCTCTTATTGCTTCTCAGTGCGTCGTTAATAAACAATCACTCAAAAATTTGGAGAATACATCCTATTCATTTTCAAAGAAAATGAATAAGAACGTTTAAGTCAATCAAAATGTTTTAAATTATTGTCACTACTTTAAATTAAATGTGAATCGTATTTTATGGAAGTTTTAATATTCATGTAAAAATATTGTATTATTGCAAATTTTTCATTGTTTTTATTATATTTTAGGGTCACTTTATCGAAGTGCAAGTAACTGATGGAGCTCTTTATAGAACCAAAATTCACTGTTACTTTTTGGATCAGGTAAATGGGTCCAGCTTTGTTGTGAATAAATAATAATTTCATTTTAATGTCGTAAAATAATCATACGTATTTAATTTACCAAAACAGGATTGGGGTATTGAAAAGAGGTAAAATTGTAATTTGTTAAATACATCATTGTATGAACAATACTAATGTAAGCAAATGTACGAGCAATAATAATATAAGCAGATATATTTTTTAATAGTTTAAGAAAATCATTTTCTATATGATCTCAAAATCTCTTTCTAATTTCTTGCTTTGTTCATTACTGTTACAATGTTTAACACAACTCGATGCAATGTTATCTTTTTTTTTTTTTCTTTCTTTTTTACCGATCATGGCATGTTACGTAAAAAAAAATATCTTACCTTTACTAAACTTGATGTTCAAAAATTAATATTCGTCCTTATCATAATGTACAGTGGTATGCTTAATTCTGAAGAAATGGAAAAGAGCGAATTATTGAGAGATCCTTTTTCAAAGAAGAATGTAAATTATATAATTAATACAAAATATATATATATAATGTTCTTTTTGAATGAGCTCAAAAATAAAACGATGAAGGCTATTAAAAAACTAATTATCTTAGGAGAAAAAAAATAAATAATTCGAGATAAAAACCAACGTTTTTATATGGTGGCAAAGTTTATTAAGAAAATTATTGAAACATTAATTAAAACTTGTTGCAAATGTCTAAATATTGCATTCTTGGGCGAGTAAGAATGATTCCCAAGGTTTCAGAGCTCTAGCTTGATGGGAAGTTGTTAAAGTAACGATCGAAAATTTGATGACACACTGATACACACACCAAGTGAAATACATAAACACGTTGTTAAAAGATAAGCCGGACTGTCTATTTTTATTCACCAAAAATAGTGGGGGGAAATTCAAAAAGTTTTATGCAAAATTTTGCAAAGAACAGATTCAGCCACCCAAAGTGCGCTTTTTTTTTAATTATAATTATTGTTAAATTGCTCAATTAAATATAAGAATTAAAGTAAACGAAGAAATATCTAGAATTGGACAATAATAAACTTTTCAGATATTAAAATTAAAGGAAACGATAAATTATTAAATCGAATATTATATTAACTACATGTAATTACAATTAAAACAAACGTTACAATATTAAATTGAATATATTTAAGCTAAATGTAATTAAAATTGAAGGCTAAAAAAAATTGAAAAGTGATGAGGTACGCCAAAAGTGATTCACCAAAAACAATACTCCTTTAGGTGGCTAAAAAAAAAAAAAAAATGGCTGCCTCACAGCTGTCTTAAGATTCTGAATGTTATTCATTTTCAACCATATCTTGATTCCAGTTTACATATGATTTAAGGTACATAGGTGATTTCAGGTAAGGTTTACATATAATTAAGGCATAATTCGATAAGTAAATAAAATACTTAATTTTTATTTTTGTTTCACTTCAATCTAATAAAAAAAAAAAAAATGGGGGAAATTTATTACGACAAATTTTTGAAAATTAAGTTCGTTACTGGTGAAATCAGACATTAAAAATATACGCAAAAAACAAGATAATTTTTGAAAAGCGGTTAGATATGACCGCTTCTATAGGGAGTAGAAAAAAATTGCCTCTTGGGTGGCTAATAAGAAAAACTGAGCTTGATTGGGTTGATAAGAATAATTCTTAGCATTTTTTTTATCCCAAATATTTATTCAAAAAATTTAACACACATTCAGAAAACATAACAATAATGAAACTTATACATAGAATATCGAGAGAAAAAAAATTAATTAAAATATAATATTCAGTCATTCGATTGAAATTTCCAAAATATTTAATAAGAAATTATGACTGTAAAAGTTTTATTAAAAAAATTATGACGAATGATTAATGTTGAAATATCAAGTTAAATATAAATTATCGAATATCGAGTCGCGTATAATATCAAATAAAAATATAAATTAAAATATAATATTCAGTCATTCGAGTAAATTCTCAAAAATATTCGGTAAAAAATTGTAGTAGTTAAATCCTTAATAAAAAAATTAATTTAAATTATAATTATAAGAAACTACGACGAATGATTAAAATTGGAATTATGACATTGATAAAATTCAATGCACACAATTCAAATGAATTTGAAAATCAAACATATTCACTTATCTACTACAAATAAATTCATTTATCGTTACCCTTGAATTTCTTAATTTTTTTCAGTACAACTACAAAATTCCTAAATGAACGAAATGCAGTATTGGAGTTAATAAATTGGCCATCAGAGAAGCTTTGTTATAAATCGAAATATTATTAACTTGCATTTAAAATGGGATGCTGAACTTTATTAATGTTTTTTATTCAGATAGTTGTATGCTTTTGAATCTGTATCTTTCAAAAATTTGAAATTTCATCTAATAGCTAATGTCCCCCTTTTTAGACCTTTACTTATTAGCCCTCACCATTTGGAAGGAAGAAAAGAGGTACTCACTCTTATATAAACAAATACCTTCAAAAATAAACTGTTATTTGAATTTTTTTTTTAAACAATTGTTAGAAATAATTGAAAATAATCTTACTTTTCCATATCTTTACTTTCTATATGTAGATTTTATCTTTTGCAAATCGATAAAATAAAGTTGACCGTCTTCAAAAGCAAAATAAACTGGAAAATGTTTGATATGCCTTTATTTCTTTTATTCTGTTCATAATTTTTTTTCTTCTTTTTCCTTTTGTGTAGACACGGGTCATTCGCTTACTTCCTAATGAGAAGAACTACCACATATTTTACCAAATGCTAGCCGGTCTTACTCAAGAAGAACGTGGTACGTATAATAAACAAACAATCGAAAATTGTCTTTAAATTGCTGCAATTTCTTTATATATCCATATACGATTTTAAAGTTCATTGTTGTAAAAAAAATTGTTTTTCCAGACAAAATGATGAGCGTAGTCGTTAAGAGCAGTATTGTGTATTTTCTTAAATCCTATATATTTTTTTGAAATTAAATTTTGTTCGGATAATGGGATGAAAAGTTCGAGAAACTAAAGGATAATTTTGCAAACAGTAAAAAGAAGAGTTTGATAGTAGACACTACTCATTGTTACTGTATGCGAATCTGGATTATTTTATAGATTTACGAAATAATAGCAATAACTTGAGAGAGAAGAATAGACATCTAACTGCCCTTATATCAGATGATTTACTATTAAATCATTGAAAATAAAAAAAGAAAGATTCCTATAACTTCAATTTGTAAGCAATTATTTTAAAACGAGGAGAGCCATACTTGTAAAAGAATTAATTTTAAATGTTTACCCAAATTTTCCTTAACAGCATATTCATAAATTATTCGTATTCTTTCATGTTTTATAAAACGTTGATGTAAGTGCCTTTTAGATTTTGCATTGTATTTATCATATCAGAATTTGTAAGAAACGTTTCGATGCGTTGAATTTCATCTCCATCTACATAATTCTCGTGCTTAGCTAGAAATAGCATAATGTAAGCCAGTTTTTCGTCTTTTTTCTGTACAAACGGTTTACCAAGCTTCTATATTTCTCTTAAAAATACGTTACAGTTACCTATAATTTTCTCTTTGACATATGCTCAAAGTTTGTTTTCAGAGTATACATGCCTTCATATATTATTTTATTTCAAATTTTTCTTCAGAAGAATAATGTTCACAACCTGAGAATAGTTAAACATTTAGAATTTTTTTTTCCTGCCTCATTTTTTTCCCCTGATCGAAAATGTCATCGTGAAAAGAAAGTTGATATTTTTAGGGTATGTATATAAATCAAGAGGATCTGGATAGAATGATTGTTATATCATCAAGCGGTCGATAATAATACCCGAAATCTACTGTAGCCATACTAAATTTATTATTAGAGTATTGTAAATGAAATATTAGAAAGTGTACTAATACTAACTATTTCGATGCCTCCTTTTTTTTTTCAGCACAACTAAGTCTCGCTGGTTATTCCTTACATAATCTCTGTTACCTAAACCAAGGAGACATCACTCAAAATGAGACAGAAGATGCTTCAAGATTCGAAGCATGGAAGGTAAGTTTTGTTTTTCCCCATGCCTCGTCTAAGATATCTTGTCTAATATCATCTAATGCAGTAGATTAAGAAAGGCACTTGTAGTGAACGTAGCGCTTGGCTTTTGAAATTGTTTCCAGAAATTTCTGAAAATCCCTGCTGATTTACTACAACTTAAATACTTGCAGTTGAATTACTCGGCATTTTTAATTCGCTGCATGAAGGACAAAATGCTTCTGCACCAGTTCTCTACAAAAATGACGGAAGAAGTTAAAACGCCTTAATAACCAAGAGAATCCCTTCTGACCTAGTTGCTAAGAGCACTGCTAAAAGAGACGTGACAAAAAAGCGATTTTCTTCGGACCCAAAGATTGAAGGTTAGGTACGCCATCGGCAGTCAAGGTCAACCGACTTCCCCCGCCAGGGTAATAAAAACATACTTCGGTGTGGCGGAAAAAACACCTCACCACCGAAATACTTTTGAAAAAGCATATGACATGTACAAAATTGTATTTGCTTTAATTTTTTTTTTTTTTTTTTTATCTTTCTCATTTTGTCAATAAAGTCTGTGTTTTATAAACAAATCCGTGATGTTGCTTTCCTTTCCTTCTTCCCAAGAATAAAAATTCCATGTAAGGAATTCTAAGTGAACCAGATTGTAAATATCTGCAATATATAGTTGTAACTACCGCTGTATCAGCCATATCAATGATAACCCCCCCCCCCCCCCCCCAATGGGTAAGCGAAAAATCGTAAGATGTCATCCTTAGCCTTATTGATTGGAGAGCACTGAAGAATGAATAATTAAACACTCCGCAACAATTCTATCGAAGTAACTGATAAGGTATTTTGTGTGTGGCTCTATATTATTCTGTCTGAGCCTTGAATGAGTTCTAAGACAATGTCCGCACAAACCAACTCGCGATCCATTCCGCTGGTTTTCCACAATCTCAATAAGTGACTGCTACGTCGCTTGAGTTTTTGAACAGTTGTCTGTAATATGTGGCAAATAGGACCTATGATGTGTCTGCCATGAGAAGTCCCATTCTCTGTTCTTGTGAATTAGTGATGTAAGCTATCTTATAAGGTTTTTAAATTTTTTTACTTCCATCTGCGATTGATTATGTGGTGATTATTCAATAATAATGAAGGCTTTATATCAACTAAATTTAATTTCAACCATTAAAGATGAACTTGTCGAATGCAAAAATATAATTAATATATTAAAGAACCGTTATTTTATAGAGTTTGTCGCCTTTCTTTCTTGGCTATTTAAAATCATCCACCCTGTTTCTGAAGTTAAACAGCAAGAAAAAAAAATGACCTACAAAAAGATAGTATTTTGCTAAATAATCTTCTGAGAGAGCAGGCTGTCAGAAATAAGAAATCAAAATTCATTCATCGGTTTTCTAAACTAGTCCAAAGATCTAGCAAAAGAATGGGGTGTAATAACTGTTTTCAAAAAATGAAAGACGAATGAGAAAGAAATGCTTTTTTTTTCAATGAGTTGTCAGAATTTCAGATCCGGAATCGAACTTCAAAGTCAATGTGCATTATTGCTGTTTAGATATCTCAACCTCAACAAAGATTTCAGAGCTCCGTGATCTGAGTAATAATAAGTTAAAAAAAAGAAACCGAAAAACTATCTAGTAAATATGATAATCACATAACAACTCATATCTATGAACAATTATTAGCTTTAAAAAGTTGTTTGAAATCTGAAATTCAGAAAATTCATTCCATCAAGGAGCTCGCTGAATTATTGTTGATAATTTTCAATAATCTCGCTTCTGTTTTTCCGAATGTTTTACAGCATGTTTACCATTTTTGACCCTTAATTATCTTAGAACATTTATAGGACTAGAAGGGCTGTCGGACTTATCGATGTTGTCCATAGAAACAGAAGAACTCGAAAAATTAAAATTATCTTCAACTCTTAATGTTATAATAAATACGATTGCCGAAAAAAAAGCAAGGAAAATACATATTTAACTATTACAATAATTATTAAGTAATACAATTTTTTTTAATTAACATGTCTATGTATACTTCTTTGACACTTTCAAACATGTTTTATTAAATGCAAGTATTTTTATGAATTTTCCAAAAATGGTCCCCAAGAAATGTTGAGACAAAGCTAGCTACGCCACTGCTGTGATATTGTATAATTTATTTTTTGTATTGTGAAACCTAATTTTCTTAGATTCTAAATTTATTAATTATAGCACCAATTAAAGAAATTACTGTTAATTCCGTGTCTACTATCCGAAATAAGAGGGGTGCAAACAAAAGCCGTTGACTTGCTTGAAGTTTTGACCTCATCTTTCCGAAATTGAAAGTTGAAAACATATATACGTACAACTTTTATATATTTTCACGAAATCCACCCCCCTCCTTGTCATGCATTGTATATATTTTATTTTCTATGACTTTTTTTCCCCTTTCAGACTATAAACTCTATTTTAAAATTTTAAAAAAATCTAGCAACATAAATGAAATATTAATTTTAAATTTCTGTTAATTCTTTATTTCTGAAAAAAAAAATCATTTAAGAGACACATCAAATTATAAGAAACACTATCAAATTTAAGAATTTCTACAACATTTTTCATATTTATTGTTTGTTACTATTATAAATTGTATGTTTCTCACCAATTACGTGACTCCTTATTGGTAGATACAGTTTTTATTCTGATGCTTGTATGAACGTTCTCCCCCCCCCCCCCATAAATATTTCATTTATTGGCTGAAATATTTGTATATTCTCAGCCTCGTTGAAGGAAAGAAGCAAAATGAGAAATTCTTTAGACATTCCATTCCTTATTTGGTCTCCGGCCTTTTCGCAAAAGCTTTTAAGTGTCAAAATTGTATTATGTTGGAGTTTTGTCATGCTTCTCGAAACAGACAAAATTTTACAAGCAAGAAAATATCAATAATAGAATAACTTTCCAGATATTAAACATTAACTGAACATATTATCAATATATTATTTGGATTGCTTTTTTTCAACACATTATTAATACTGAAATAATCCTTAATTCTGTGACTAGCACATCATAAAATACGCTGGTACCAATTTCTGAATCTTTGATTTGATATTTTTTGGTTATTTACATGCTGAGGAGAAATGTCTTCTTTCCAGACGTGCCTATCAGTATTAGGTATCCCCTCCATGGACGTCGTGAGAGTCTTGGCAGCCATTTTGCTCCTGGGCAATATTCAATTCATAGATGGAGCCGGAATGGAAGTCGATATCAAGGGAGGGAACGGTAAGAGTGTTTTATTTTGTATTTTCTCTCTGAAAGGGTTAATTGATCTAGATATTTCTTAACATAAGAAATGAAAGACTTGATAGCATTGCGAATTTCATTAGTAGTTCTTTAACTAAAGAAAAGTTTGTTGCGAGATAAATCATATTCCTGCGACACGAAACGAATTTTATTCATAGGAAGGAAAGAATTTCAAGCAGTAATTTAATTTAATATAATACAAATTGTTACGTTAGGTTATTCACATTTTTCTCTTTACTAACCACCCGAATGAAACGTGATTAGGTTAATTAGACGAGGTTAAGAAGTGTAGGGAATTTAATTAGAGATGTGAGAAATGAGTGAAATAGAATAGAAAGGGAAAGAAAAAAAAAAAGGAGAGAGAGAGGATAGCTATAATCTGATAAATATTTGTATATTGGATTGAATCATCGAAATTAATCATTCGTGCTAGGAGTGAATCTGATATAACCAGCTAGAAGTATGGGAATTGGATAAAAATTGATTTGGTAATTTAAAACTTTATTATTTTAAGCTAAGATCAAATGAATTAAGAGAGAACAACTTTATGTATTCTATGTTGCTAGTTAATAAAATGTTTTATCCTACTCTTACGCATCTTCAGTTGTAGTTTTGAATTTATTGACTGTTTAATTCGACTTTAAGATGGTTGTAGAGTAAAATAATGAAGGATATACATCACGAAGTGGTAGCGATATTTGCTTGTTATGTTGTTTAAAAAGGTAAATCTAATTAAAAATACATAATTGGATCTGTAATTGAAGTATTATGAAAACATTTCTTTCCAGTTGATTTGAAAAAGCACTAAACTCCCATTTCCTGAGTCAAAAAATTTTAATGAGCAGCAATCAATGAACTTAAATATTAAATGGATCATTAATCCGAGTCATTTTAGTTATAAATTTAGTTTAACTGTTTCATGTTTGTTTTTATTTTACGCAGCCGAGATGAAAGCTGTCGCCACTCTGCTCGGAGTTTCTAGTGTAGCCTTGTTCAGAGGTCTAACAACCCGCACGCACAATGTTCGAGGACAGTTAGTCAAATCTCTTTGTGATGCCAAGCTTGTAAGTATTCTCAGAAGAGAATTCCACGATACATATTTTAATGATTCATTTATAGCTCAGATTTTATCTCCTTATCAGTAGTATTTTTTGATTAAGCTATATTAAAAAAATTCAAATTACTTAAATATCAATTCTAATAACATTTGAATATAACTACAATTAATTTAATTCTAGATACCTAATTTGCACGTACATCTATTGCACTATTATACTTCTGGTAACTGAGATATACCAAAATATTTTATGATAGTGCAGCGACTCTCTTCTACAACAACGTTAGAAGTTAAAAGGCCTTACTCAATCAGCCAGAAGAGATATCTTTTCAGCCTGATTGGTAGGACCGTCAACTTCGGACCCACTTGTCCAGGGTTTGAAACAACGCTGCTGCATCAAGGTCATCAACTCTCTCCCCCTCCTCGGGGTCGGAAAACCACGTGGCCGAAATAGAGTCAAAAATTTCGTACCTATTACCAATTGTCAAATATATATGCGGAAGAGAAAATTAGGTAGCTGAATATGAAATTCAGGAATATCTTCCTATAGAAAATTATTTAAGAAAATCAAACTCCGCAGAATGTTGAAACAAAGAAATAAAACTTTCTTCCTTATATGAAACTGCATCAAAAACAGTTTAACTCAGAGAAATTATTATGCAGCCTTTCTGACAGTCTTTTCCAAGGCAATGTGATCTTTCAAATTTCGGACTGAAATTTTGTTCTAGCACAATGAATTTGGTTAATTTGGAGTTTTTAATGTAACCTATAACATCACTTATTTTTAGCTTCACCTCTATTTTGTCCAGTTGATCTTGTTTACATGAGGCGAAAACCTCTGAGTTTACCATAATTATATGTATATTTACATGTTTATTTAAATCAAGTAATCTGTAGTATTTATGCAATTTTCCTTTTTAATTTTTATTATTTCTGGTTTTTGCTCATTTTAAATTTTTAGTTAAAAACTATTTTCGTGTGTTATGTCTTTAATATTTCCTCAAAGTCTAGGATGAAAATGACTAAAAAATAACCGATATTTTTCTATATTATGACAATATACAGACTAAAATTATAATTCTTTATTTCCTTAATGTAAATTTTGGATATCATAGACAAAAATTTATAGTAACAGATACGGATATTAGGGAAATTGCAGTATCATTAACTTAATAAGCGAATGAAACCTTTTTTCAATTTTCCAGAACTGTTGTGCTGTCTCTCCCATTCTAGTCTCATTGATTATAAATAAAGATATGATATCACCTGTATAAGTACCACTAAGAAAATAAAGTTTCAAGCTGTTAGCTTACCTGTTCTTCATGCTGCGACGAAAACAAATCCATGACATTTGAAATAATCTATCCTCGCAACTTTTTAGGAGAGTGTTATCTTTAGTTTCAAACTCGTTTGTCTTATGTTAAAGGTTTTGTTTTCGATTTATGTCTTACTTGAATTGAGTAATAAATTATCGCAGGTCGGGGTCGATTGCATGAAAATTGAAGCATAGAAATACATATTTTAGATTCAATATAGAGACGGTTATAACAATCCATAATTAATATGTACCTGTATGTTACCTCAAGAGCACAATGTAATAAAACCAATTAATTGAGATAAGTTTTAAAACCCTTACTTTTAAAAACCAAAATACGTTCTCTCTGAATGATACTGCACTTGCTCGAAATTTTAACCGAATGTTGAAGAAGCTTAGTGATATTTAGTAGTGCTGTAGTTTCGTTGAATCAGAAACAGTATCCTGTTCACACAGGTTTCACATCATATTCTTTATTCTATCTGCATGTGGCCACTTGTCCATATCCAATCAAAAGGAGACTATCTACATAAAACCAAATCCTGCAGCAAATATTTTTTTAACTCCTTTTTGTTAAATTTTAATTCATCAACAAAATAATATTTGATTATCTACTAATTAAATTTTTGTATTACATTATAAGCATTTTTTTATGTTGATACATAAAGTTATATTTTAAGATCTATGCTCATAATCATGTTACATGTATATAACTCAAGTTTCATTTTGGCAGTCTTATTAAATTATAAGTCACTTATTGCAACTTTCCAAATGGAAAAGTTCTTCCCCTGCTTGTTTCTTGATCTAAAGATCCTGCATTTTTTTTTTTTTTTTTCATTTGATCCAAAGCAGTATAATTCTCGGATTTTGACTTTATTTTCACTTAGACATTTAAATTCCTTTATATAGGAAACGTTTTATCTTTACATTGTTAAATAATAATTTATTTATCCTTTGTACGGTTATGCTGTTATTTGTATATCATTGAATGTAAGTATAATATTCTTTTTGTCTTGTAGTTTAACAAACAATAGAAAATAAAATAAAAAAAGTAGAAAATTAAAAACAGTAGAAACAGCAAAAAATTAAAGAAAAAAGTATTTATTCTTTTCCTTGTATTCTGTCGTAAGTTGTAAAATAATTCAATAAAAAGGTAATGATTGTGATACATATGTGTGTGTATACATACATACATTTAAGGGACACAAATTATGGGATAGCAATATACAAGTATCCAGATAATAGTAGCATCTATAAGAGATGTATAAATGGTCGGTGAATTGTCAGGGCTTTCATTGTACTCAAGTGATTCCTGGAAAGTTTTCTGACGTGATTATGGCACCACGACGGGGAATAACAAATTTTAAACACGGAATGCAAGTTCGAATTGGATGCACGGGCTTTCAATTTCCGGAATTGTTAGGAAATTTAACATTCCTCGATCCATAGTGTCAAGAGTTTGCCGAGAAAATATAGTTTCAGGCATTATCTCCCACAATGATGAACGCTGACCGCGTCTACTTAATGACCCAGGCCAGTGGTATATGTGAAGAGTAGTCCAGACACGCAACATTGCGTCAAATAACAGCAACAATCAGTGTGCTATTATTTGATGCATCCACGAGGAGAGTGCAGCAAAATTTAGTGTTGATGAGATATGGCAGCAGAAGACCGACTCAGTGACTTTACCAGCAACACCCCGTCGACTGTGTCTTCTCTGCTGGGCTAATGAACATTTTTATTGGAACAGACCGACATTTCTGCTTCCTATTCTAAGCAAAATAGCTGAAAAAATTATACTTAACAGATAAAGTACCAGGTTGAAACCTATGACATCATCATCCAAGAACACAACACTGTTTCGTGCTTGAATTATTCACATCCCATCAGCTCATACGAAAGGTAAAATATATTTAAACAGACTTCTACAATAAAAAACACACAGGAGTGGTTTTTTTGGACATAAAGAAAGCCTTCAGCTGGTTTTGGAATACTGACTTTTATCTTCAAAATGATCAAATACGGCGTTCTTCCGTATCTAATCAAATTAATTAACTCCTAACCGGAAATTTTACAGTCTTACTTAACGGGACTCCTTCTAATCTCAAATTAATTCAATCGAGTATACCTCTAGAAAGTTTTATTCGCTCCGACCCTTTTTAATATTTTCGGGAACGTCATATACCACAACACAATTATCAGCATGTATGCAGATGACCCAATGACACAACTATACTAGCAAGAAGCGATAACCCAAAAGCAATCGGTCATTCTCCTTAACAGACACTTTAATGATTTAGAGGACTGGTATTCGATTTAACCCTGTACGTTTGCAAGACAGATGCGGTTTTCTTTTTCAGAAATCATAGGAAAATTGATCGTGATATTTACCTTGACGATAAAAAAAAATCCCCTGGTGCTGGAGCATCAAATTTCTTGGTGCGACGTCAGATTAAAAGTTCACTTTTAAACAACACATCCCACAAATCAGAAAAAAAAAAATTATATAAAAGTATAGCTAATGTTCTTTACCCCTTCGGCTGCTAGACGAAACATCGGGGGATGTTTTCTACCCCGTGTAGCGTGGAGGAGGAGATAATTCATGGTCACCTTGGTGTTGGTGGTTGTTTTGAACCCTGAACCAGTGGGTTCGAAGAATGTTGATCAGTCACATTAAGTTGTTGTCATGCCTTAACCAACTAGGCTAAAGAGGGCGTTCTATTCGGGCAAGTTAATAAAACATTTTAACTTCTGGGGCTGTTGTTGAAGAGAGTCCCTGCTTACTCTCTCTCCAGTATCATGATGATACGAAGAGAAACATTGACTTGTACAGAAGGTTATTTCTTTTCCAGTCATTGCTGCAATTGATATACATCCCCTCCCTGTTGAATTGCGTTTTGCTTGGGAAAGTTTCCATTTGAGACGTCGGCTGTCTCGTATTGAGCGGCGGGTCTCGTCGACACGTGCGCCAGAGGCGGAATATTACTAGTCGTGATTTGTGTGCGTTTGTCTTAGTTAGACATTCAGAGGCAATTGTTTTGCGTCCGGAGAATATGCAACCAGTGTCTATAGGCTGTGCTGCCATCTGGTGTTCAAGTCATGAGTCTCCACTTCGGGGTAGGAAGCTTTCTCCGAAGTATATATGCAAAAAATTGATTATCAATACTCTGATAATCCGACCAATCATGACCTACGCTTGTTCAATCTGGGCCCCTTCTGCAGACATTACTATCGACCTACTCGAAAAGTCCCAAAATGTTATGCTCAGAGAAATTTTAAAAGCCACTGGTATATGAGAAATATTGATATCAGAAAATTAATAAAATAACTTATTCTAAAAACCTTTATTAAAAATCTCTCTATGAAATTTTTCAATAAAAAAGACAACTTCACAAACAGAACCCTACAAAATATAGAAAAATATTCCCCATGTAGAATGTCGAGTTACATAGATCCCATGAAATTTTATTTGACTAATTCCACAAAAATTTTAACTTTTCCTCCCTTTTCCAAATTTCTTACTTAGTCTATAGCACAGCCTCTGCCAATAGGAGTCATCAGAAAACGTGCTCTCAGTCTAACCATGATGAACTTCTAATCCCGTTTTGAACCTCCCACCAAATTCTAGTGAAAGTCTGCCGCTTAACCGATTGACAATCGAACTCGTCCCCACTCACATTCACCAAGATAGCTGCCTGGAATAAATAATATTTCCTTTTATAATTTTAAATGTAATTTCTTTAAAACTTTTGTTTATGAAAATGGAGACAGCTTCGTTTTAACAGAAATTAATAGTGTCTGAGCCCAGACAACAAAGTACTGAGTGACAAGATCTATCACGACAATAAGACATCAACTTTAAATGCTCTTAAATTGCAACCTATCAAGTAATTAACTCAATTTTTATCCAACAGCTCGATTTAATTTTTAGAAATATTTTCAAACATCCCTCATGATATACAACTACACCTAGGCAAGTGTAGATTCCGAAGTTTGATGTCACAATAAATTTCTTCCAGCCACATTGGGGATGAAAACCCAGAAGGGTTAAGAGCCCTGAAAAGCCTTTTCCGCTAGATGACTGAAATAAAGTTGTCTGTTCAAATGAGTCGTGATTCCAGTTAATCCGAGCAGATAGTAAGGTTCGTATACAGCTCAGGCTTATAGATCCGAGTTGTTCGCAAGGCATTGTGCAAGCTAGTGGTGGTTCATCAATGCTGTGGGCTGTTTTCACATGGCATAGATTTAATCCTTTGCTCAAACTGAACATCATTGGCGGGAAATAATTATGTTCGGCTACTTGGAGACCATTTGTAGCCATTCAAGGACTTTTTATACCTAAAAATTGTTGGAAGTTTTCAGAATGGCAATGTGCCATCTCACAGGGCCAAAATCATTCGCTATCGTTTTAGTAACATTCTTAATACTTCCAGCGAACGATTTTTCGACTAGATCGCCGGACAGGTATCCTAGCTAACATATATGGGACATAATCGAAAGGCCAGTTCGTGTAATAAACTTTGCACCGGAAACACTTTCACAGTTATGGACGGTTGCTGAAACAACATAACTGAATATTTCTTCTGGGAACTTCTACCGACTAGTTGAGTCAATACATGTCGAGTATCTGCTCTTCGCTGAACAAAACGAAGTTCCACACGATATTAGAAGGTATCTTACGATTTTTGGTACTTCAGTGTTTGTCTGAGATTTATTTAATTTTAAGAAAATAATACTAACGTGTTAAAACAAGCATGAAAAAAAAATTAAAAAGTTACATGCAAAGTTTTGCAGAGAACAGATTTATCCACCAAATGTGCGCATTTTACTATAATTATTATTAAATTACTCAAATATAAGAATTAAAGTAAACGATGAAATACCGAGAAATGGACGATAGTTAACTTTTCTTTTATTAAAATTAAAGCAAACGATAAATTATTAAATTGAATATATTTAAGCTAAATGTAGTTAAAATTAAAATAAACGATAAATTATTAATTTAAATATTATATCAGATACATGTTATTAAAACTAAGGCTATTAACTAACTAACAATAAATTATTAAATTGAATATTTTTTAGCTAAATGTAATTAAAATTGAAGCAAACGATAAGAAATTGAAACGTGATCTGGTGATCCACGCAAAACAATAGCTCTTCGGGTGGCTAATAATAGTAAATCAATATTGAAATCATTTAATCCCAAAACATTTCAAGAAGGAAGTCAAACTAAAAAGACAGCTTCAAATCCCCAACACCCCCCCGGGGGGGGGCAGACTACCTCACAGCTTAAAATTCTGAATAATGTTATTTGTTTTCAGTCATATCTTGATTTCAGTTTACATATGATTTAAGGTAAAACATAAATCGATAAGTAAATAAAATACTTATTTTTTGTATTTGTTTCACTTCAATCCAATAAAAATAGGGAAAAATTTATTTCGACATATTTTTGAAAATTGAGTTCATTAGTGGTGAAAGCTGATATTAGATATATATTGCATATATTTTATTTCAATCCAATAAAAAATTCAGGAGAAATTTATTATGACGTATTTTTGAAATTTAAGTTCAATACTGGTGAAAGCAGACATCAAAAATATACGCACAAAACAAGATAAACTTTTTAGAAGTGGTCAGGTACGACATTTATAGGGTATAGAAAACAATAGCCCCTAGGGTGGCCATAAAATTTTTGGTGTCATATTTAAAGTCCTATTCTGTACTTTCAACTAACGGCAACTAACCCACAATATAAAATTATAGTGTTCCATTAATCACACAGCAAAAAAACACAACTTTTAAAAAACATGTTCTTTTCTGTGTTATAGGGAAATTTTTATTTAGGTTTCTGTGAATTTTCATAATTTATGCAAAGAAAAAAATGAAAGTAGGAAATAATGTTAATCCTGTTATTTAGAAGATCCTTTTGATGAGATTTCTGGGATATTTCCATTTTCTCATTATTCTTCATTTTTGAATGCGTGTAAGATTAATTAGAAATTATTATGACGTTTGTTCTTCTTTTCCAGGCTACAACCACGAGGGATGCCCTATCCAAAGCCTTGTACTGTCGAACTGTAGCGACAATCGTACGCAGAGCCAACAGCCTTAAGAGATTGGGTTCCACTTCTGGAACTCTCAGTTCCGATAGTAATGAATCAGTTCACAACCAAACAGGTAGGATTTTGTGTTTTTTACGTCATCAAGTGCTTAAATGCATTCTTTTTTAAAAAAATATCTTTTGAAAAACTTTTCTTCATTTTCGCATTTTTGTTGTGTTCGAAATTTTTTTAAAAAATAACTTGATTGTTTGGCTTAGAGATAAAATAAATTTTTAAAAATGAATTTTTAAGTGTAAAAGAATTCATTTTTATAATAACATTTTGGCATGGCATGCTGTAAACAATATATGAAAGGCAATTAAATTTCTTTGTGGGATATTAATAATTAGAATGTAAACGCAACCGAAGTCATATTTTATAAGCAAATAAGTATCATTTTAGAATTAACATGGGTTTGTAGAACTTATGGGACAAATTTAAGGAGTGGTAGGACATATCATATTAAGAATTTTTTGTATGGGAATGCATAGTGCAATTGACACATTGGGGTACAAACACAAGAAATAAACATACGAGTAAACATGAAAAGAAATATAAATTAATCGATGTAGCACCGATTTGCAAACAATTCTTCTGAACAATGTTTACAATAATTGATGACAACTATCCATCATCATTAATATAAGGCTGCGTCGATGCTGTAGTTAATTAGTCGTAAAACACACACACACACACACATTGCGCCTACACCTGTGCGAAAAATTGTCTTTAAAACTCTACCCAGTTACATCATACATGCTGAGAAACATTCATTACTGTTGATGAACACGATTTTGAGCGCTTATTATAAACATTGTTCTAATTGGAATCCTTATCAATGACATTGTAAGTGAATAATTTATTTTCATTTTCATGTCTGTTTCTTGTGTGCTTATGATTCAATACATCGCTTGCAACCATATATTCTTACGAACAAAAAAATTTGTTTTAATATGTTTTACCATCCCTTAAAATCTGTCCCATGAGTTCTAAACCCCCTGTATGTGTAGATAGTTTGAGTTTACTTTCAATTATTAGATTTTTTTGCCCTCCCCCTGTAAATCAAAGAAACAACAACAGCAAAGCTAAGTATAAGTTATCTCCCATCTTATGTGTCTACTTTTTATAAAAATTACTAGTTAACAAGAAACTTGAAAACTTTTGAATTTTCCCTCTTTAACTATGACAGAAAGTGATTTCAATTGAAAGTGATTTATTTCAAATAGAAAGTGATTTATCTCTTCGTCTTTGACTACTTTCAAAGGCAAAGTTCGATTTCACTTGGATCCAGTTTCATGTAAATCGTAATATTAATTTTGATTAACTAACTACGGTTAATTTTTATTTTAGAACTTAATTGGATGAGGAAAAATAGCCAACTTATGTTTTCTTGTCTTAGTATTTAAAAAGTTACTCTTCATCATCATTTTTTGTAAATTACTTTCTAAATATCTGTCGAAATACAGCTACGAAATTGACACTCACAGAGAGAGCGCAAGTTAAAAAAAAGTAATTTTATTTCACGTTACTGGAATCTAGCTTATTTAGGCCTCCTCGCTTGAAATAGGGTTTTTTTTTTTTTTTTTTTTTGCTCATCCAGTCACATGATTCGAAATTAAAGTATGTTATGTGTTTACAAATATTTATTTTATTGCCTTACTAATTATTATTCCTTATTCTTCTCTATAGAAAACAGTAGTCAACATGCTTCTACGATAGGTTCCGGAGGTGTAAAAGCTTCGAAGTCAATGACAGTTCTAAATTCGGCGGTGAGACACGCTACTGATGGTTTCATAGGCATTTTGGACATGTTCGGCTTTGAAGCTAGCAAAGTACATAGATCAAACCTCTTAAACATTTTGGCATTTTGGTTATTTTAGGATTGTGCTGATTTTATAATCATCTCGTTTCTTTTCCAGCCGAGTCACTTGGAACATTTGTGTATCAATCTCTGCGCAGAAACTCTACAGCACTTTTACAACACGCATGTGTTTAAGAGTAGTATCGAATCCTGTCGTGAAGAAGGAGTACAGAGCGACTTGCAAGTTGACTATGTAGACAATGTGCCTTGTATAGACCTTATATCTTCATTGGTAGGTTAAAATATTGCTAATATCAAACGACTATTACTACTTATGCTCAATTTTCACAATTTATTACCGATTATATATCAGTATAAATTAATAAACTGCTTAATAAAAATAATTATAAATTAATAAACTGCTTTTAAGGTTACTTTCTGCCGATGTTAGAGAATAGATCCAAAAATTTGGGATGCTTTTTTTGAGAGAATTGGTTTGAATTAACGTTGTACTACAAGCAACACTCGGGCTATTGGGGACGAACCCATAACTGAATCGGTCATTTCAAAAAACTGCATAAGTCAACTTTTTTTTTCAAACATATTTTTTTTTCGCGAATGCACCCCCAAATATATACCCACAATCTAGGTAATTACCGAGCGTGTCTTTACATATCTTCATGTTCAAATAATATACTGTAAACAATAATATTGTGGCTGGCTATCTGTAGAAGTTGAAGACAATCCAAATGAAAATGATGGAGAATATATTATGTACCTTAAGGATTGAAAAACATGAACATTTTATTGTTTAAATAATATCTTCATTAATATTAATTAAAAATATGATTAATATATCTTTTTTTAGACTTTATTGTCGCTTAACTCTGTTTTTAAAACAGCATAAGTCAAAGACAGTCTTAGCTTCTTATTTATTGTCCATAAATAATAAAAATTATAAAATATTTATAAATTAAAGTCTAAACACTATATACAGCCCAAAAAGCCTTAATTTCCCAAACTATATACTATACAAGTACGCGAATTTCCGAAATTCGCTTACATGTATATTGTACAGTTTATATTGATTCCTGAAAAATTCTGTTTGTGCAACGTACACGGTTTCTGAAATAACCTATTCTGTTTTGATCCACAGTCAAGTAAAAAAAATGACACTTGAGCAGTTACGACACTCTACACATCCACACGTGTCAATTACCTGAGTGGGAAAAATATTCCAAAATTAGTAGCACATCTTAACTTTTTTACTAAATAGATAACAGTTTACTTTAAGGCAGTACTCATTTTCTGTAGAAGGCAACTCTTACTTGTGTGGATCAAGTCCCATAATCTGTTGCTTAGATTTTAATATCACACTTTTTTCTTGCCTTTATATATTAAATCAAAAAGTTTATTAAAAAAAAACATTTCTAAATTTTAAGAACGCAGTATAATAAATAAGTTCTCGAAACTTTCTGAGTAAACTTAGACAGATAAGTAAAAAAGATAAGACAGATAAGATTTTTTATTCTAGCATTACTGTGGTTTAGTTTTAATACTATGCTTGATTGTTTTTTTGAAATTTTGATAATGCTGTACAATGTAACTTTCATCAAAGGAATAATCTTATACATGTATTACAATTAAATACTTATACATTAAAATTATACATGTATTACATATGCATTTATATATATATATATATATATATATATATATATATATATATATATATATATA
>BMAW01051874.1:574947-677474 GCA_019974015.1 Nephila pilipes
ATATATATATATATATATATATATATATATATATATATATATATATAATATCATCAATGACTAGTGATAATTTCATTAAAAAAGGTATGGTTTACTTAAAATAAACACCATAAAAAGATAAGTAACTAAAATCCAGCCAGTGAGCTTATTCAAGAAGCTTTATTTCATATTCCTTATGCTACAAAAATATACAAGGAAAAATAAGAATATTCTAATGCGTTTCTGGCCAATAAAATTGATATACCAGGAAGAAAGGCAAATAACAAAATGATACTTATTGGACAAATGTATTATTCAGGAAATAACAAGTGATCAAATTTTCAAGAAATTTAGATTCATAAATCCTAAGAAATCAGTACCCAGAACAACCACCTCTGGCAGATATTCTTATACTCTTGGGCAGTAAGTCAAGCAGAGATTGGATGGCATGTACAGGTACAGCCATCTCTTTTAACTTCCCGAAATTACCAACCAATAGGAAACTTTCCTCTACCCACCTGGATAGAGCGAGCACTTTCCCCGCGACAAAATTTCTGAACTACGCCCATTCTGAGTAGCCACTTCCTGATTGGACAGCCAAATTCACCCTGCACTCCCACTTCCCTCTGCACTGAAATAGTTCTACTTCATGTTGATGCAAGCTATATCAATAAATTTAACTTCATCATTTAAAAAAATTTCTAAATCTTTTTCATAGCAACTACTTATTCTCTTTAACTTTTTCTAATTTTAAATTTCATATTTCATTATCATGGTCAAGTAAACTTTATCAGGTTAAACTCATATCGGAGATCAAGGCCCCTTTGGGCTAGGCACTCCATATAATTATTCACTATGTACAGGTACAGCTGACCATGCAGCTTCAACACGATGCCCCAATTAATCGACTGCAGTGTGTGGCTTATGGGAAAGAGCCAGTCCCTCGGGAGCCATTGATCAGACATTTTCTATTGGCGACAGATCTGGAAAACTTGCTGACCAGGGCAGCAGCCGAACATTTTCTGTATCATGGAAAGTCCGTAAAATACCGGCAATATGCGGTTGTGTATTATTCTGCTGAAATGTAGCATCTCGCAGGGCCCGAAGAAACGATAGAACCAAGGGCCTTAACACACCAGAGTTGTAACGGTTACTGTTCAAAATGCTGTCAATACAAACAAGAGATGAACGAGACGTGTATCAAATGGCACGTTGTACCATATCTGTCTTCTCGGCTGTTAGTGATAGCGGTCCGTTGAGATCCAGCTCGGCGTTCAGTATGACCATCCTGAAACCATCGATTCTATATTCTACATACAGCCATGGGATTACAGCAGCAATAGACGAGCATAGACATTCATCCTCATTCCATCCATTCATTCTCACAGCACATACTACCCCTGCTGCACAAGTTTCCATTATTTTCTGCGATGCTTCAAGAAACGGTTAGCTGCGGCACATGAATCTAATAACCGAGTCTCGAGGCATATTATTGTATTTTGTGCATATACCGACTAAATTTTTTAATAATTAAAAATACAAAAGGAAAGATAATTACGTGATAAGACAACTAACTAGCCTCATACAAATGTTTTGTTAACTATTCCTAGCTTTAGGCGTTTAAGATGGAATAAAAATTTATCTCTCGAAAAAAAGAGGGAGCTTCCCCCTCCCAATCTCTGCCACTGATTAATACTAAAGCGTTTATTTAAAAAATATCTGAAAGGGGTGTTGCAAGCCTTGGTCATGTTACTCAACGTCAGGCAAAGACAGCCTTAAATAGAATAGGCTGCTTTTAAAAAAAATGTTTTTACTTCCAAACTAAAGAAAATATGCTCTATCATTACGAAAGATCGCAAATTTCGATTCAAAGATATAATAATTTGAATTAAGGATTTATTTTTCTAAGCGTTGAACTTGTTGTCGAGGGTATTTGTTATTATTATGCTTGGGTCATAATTTTTTTTCAATAGTGCTAAATTACATGCTTTCATTTCATAATTAATAATATATTCATGGACAAAAACATTTGTATTTGATTCTACAAATTACTGAGTAGTTGAATGAACTTTTTTTAAAAAAATTAAAGCTAAAGCAGCTACTGTATTCTTACTTCCTTAATACTCATTAAAATTTTGTTTTTGTTATTTTAGAAAATAATTACTTTAAGTTAAAGAACATCGAACTTTATCAAACTTATTGTCTTTGATCTCTATATGGTTCATTAATATGTGTATGTATTTCTTTTTGTTAACTAACAGAGAACTGGTTTATTGAGTATGTTGGATGTGGAATGTTCAGTCAGAGGGAGTCCTGACAGTTATCTGAAGAAAGTCGTTGTTCAACATCACCATAGTCAGAGGTAAGTCTTTATAGAAATCTTTATGTTTTGGAGAAATAGAAGTTCTTACAATGAGCCCACATTCATTTCACAAAGTTGTTTATGCAACTACAAAGAGAAAGATTTCGCTATGAATTAGAATACATCTCCCAGTTTCATATTTTATGCTGTTTTGGAAAGAAATCGAAACAATTTGATGCTACATTTAAGATATAAGCAAGATGTTATGATATTTCATCATAAAATATAATTGTATTTCAACTTATAGAAGCTAAATCAAATTAAGCTGAAGATATGTTCAGAGAGAAAGAGAGAATCTGAATTTAGTAGAAATGATTTGCTCGCGAATAAATTTATAGCTGCATAACGTACATTTACTTCTCACTTCTGTTAAGTTTATTACTTTTACTGCTTAAGTTGAGACTCCCTTTTTATGTTTCTGAAACTGAAAGTTTTTAAATAATAATTTTCTTTTTTTATAGAACTATTTAATTTCTACTCTTTGTTCTATTCTATGAGTGTTTGATTACTAGAACTTTGGAACTATATATATATATATATATATATATATATATGTGTGTGTGTGTGTGTGTGTTTAGGATTAGATGTTGTTTTTATAGTATTCAATATCTTTCCTGATGTTGTGTCTTTGGTAATTATTTTATGTTAAATTTTATTTAAGATCATTTACTTTTTTGATTAAATTCAGCTTAATTAATATTTTTCTTTTTATTTAGATTTTAATTGGTTTTACAATATTTCATATGTTTAGTTATGTGTAATTTGGTTGTTTGCAGTGAAATTGAAAATGCTTGCTATGTTTACCTTTTTTTTCCCTGTGGTTGGTTGATTTTCTAAATTTGCTGAATTTTGGTTTGTTACCGTATTTTTTATAATGTAATTCACCGAAGCGTGATGGTTTAATCAATGATTACCTGTATAAACACACATTATTCCGTTCCAAAGTATGGAGCAATATTAATTACATTAATCTCCATTATTCTAAATTTTTGCTTTGCTATCACTTGCCTTTTTTATTAGTTTGTTTTGTTCTTTAATATACTGTTTTCATTTTTTTGGTCTTAAATTTTTGATGGTTTAATTATTTAAGAAAAATTTCTATATATATATATATATATATATGAGTTAATTAAACGTATGTAAGTCAGGCTTCAAATCATAATGCAATTGCTTTCAATTGATGAAACAGTAAGTAGTTTATAAACCTAACGTATCACTTTCCCAATTATTATTTTGTTATAGGTTTTACGAGCAGAAGAATTCTGATAGCAGAATATTCGGGATAAGGCACTTCGCTGGCCGTGTGCCTTACGACACGACGCATTTTCTGGAAACTAATAGGGATGTCGTTCCGGATGACATAGTATGTGTTTTCCATAAAACCATTTGTAACTTCGGCTTTGCTACTCATTTGTTTGGAAGTGAACTCAAAGCTCTCTATGCTCAAGGTGAGTACAATCACATTTTCTGCAATTAGCAAAATAAATGTGGGGCATTATAAAGCCCATAATGCTTTATAATATTATTATAAAACATTATGACCTGATTTGATGTAAAAGGAGATCCGAATTCGGAAACTTATATTTAGATAGGAAATGGTGTCGAGACATTGATAGAATTCATCCGACACTAGGAAACATAATCAACAGTGCCTCTAAAATTCAGAGGCAAACTATAGAAACGCAATTTTGTTTTTAATAAGTAAAATTAAAAGTATATGAGACAAAGCATGCAACTATTTTGCATATATAGAAAAGAATAGTTTGATTTCAGGAAATTATTGATACGAATATTACAGAAAATGTTGCTTGTGAAGTAAAAATGTGATACAGTATTAAAATTTTTCTATCAGATAATACGTTCAGAATCTGGATCATATTCGACAACATTAGGCTTAAGAGTCGATATATGCAATTATTTTATTATAAAGATAAGTGGGTTCAAGTAGTTTTTTTTTTAAAAAAAATCAGTTGGACTATTATTCTTCATTTCTAAAAACTTCTGTCGGTATTTATTTTTTATCCTTGGTCACATGGTCTTGACAAATTTCTTCCCCATGCGCGTATGGGTGCAATATGTATTATTTAATTATGATTTCTATTACTTTTTAATCAAAGGCAAATACGTTGTGTTTGATTAGTTTTGTTTTTAAAATATAATTTTCTTACAACATTTTCAATTAAACTCTTATAAAAATAAGTATTTTCGAGTCTCTAGGTTGATATATTAATTTAAGTCTTTAACAAAAATTTGAAATGTTGTGAAAAAGAAAAAGAAATCAAAGCATGTCTTTGAAAAAGATTTTTTTTTTTTTTTTTTTTTTTTTTTCGTGCTGGAAAACAAATACTTTTGTTTAATCAATATTTAGCCGTGTAATGATATTAACTTAGATCGCTGATATTTAACGCCTCATTATAAAATCAAATTGTAATTAGTAAGTATTAATATATATGTATGCATAGTCTTACCTTGGGTAATGTTAAAAAAAATGAACAATTTATTGCAATAAAACGCAATTTTAGAAATAAATTAAAAAAAAGAAAAAAGTAATTTCTGTTAAAAGCAATGCAATGTGAAGAAGAATTCTATTTTTCAATCAAACAGTTAACATAAAGATGTAAATGATGCCAACTCTTGTGAATTTTTGTTGCAAAGAAAGTCTCCCAGAAAAATGTGATTGTCAGTAAACGGTAAATCCGGATTCATTACGCATCCTTTGCTTAAATTGCTATTTTCAGCGTAATATTTATTCCCTTCAAAATATCTTTTATTGGAGAGAAGTTTCAGAAAATCAAATTTTGTATAGGATTAAAAGGCATAGATGTATAGTTTTATAATTATTATTATTTTTGATTTGAAAGGAGAACATTATATATATATTAATTTTAAAGAAATATGATAAAAGATTTTCTTAATTAAATATATCTCGCATGTGTACAGGCTATATTAAATGTGAATTGCATAGACATATAATGCGCAACAAAACATATTAGGAATATGCTTTTAATATTTTTTGTACCTTCATCTTCAGAACCGTTGACATTGTTACGGTCTGTCTATCCCAAGAGTAGCTCTAGTCAATGCCATCTTCTGATGAACTTCCTGAATTATTCGAATCAACAACGGACATCATAAAAAGAAACTATATACGAATATAAAATTATGATGGTGGTTCAGAAAGTACCTGCTTTTGACATTGTATGAATTGATATATAATGCTTGGCGGGAGCTAATTTTATAACAGTATATATTAAGTCTCCCTCTACCAGACATTTTGATTTCGTGAACGTAGAGTTAATCCTTAGGAAATTCTTCTACCGTCCTCAAATATTTACTATTTTATCTATTTGAATGTAAAAAAAGTGCATCCGAAAAATCAAAAACTAATGCAGTTTCCCACGGAATTAAATTTTCGCTCCGAATTTTTGAAAATATTTTAGAATATTTTTAAAATGAGCAAAAAACCCACAAACGAATCGTTAAAATAGGGGTAAAAATATTTTTAAGAATCAGTGAAAAAATGTAATTCTGTAGCAACTTTCATTATTCGGGTTTTTTTTTTTTTTTTTTGGTTTTCAAATAGATAAAATAGTAAAGATTTGAAGACGGAAGTAGAATTTCTTAAGGATTAGCACTAAATTCACGAAATCAAAATGGTCAGTAAAAGGGAGCTTAAAAATAATCTTTTTTTTTTTAAAAAAAATTAAATAAAGTTAGATTTCTCGTATGTCTTAAATTAAATTCCATATTATTTTTCAGAAACTGTACCAAGAGGTGTATCGTTCAGGATATCACCCACAGCTCACACTGATTTGTAAGTATTTTTGCCATACACTAGCACTTTCTTATACATTAGATGGTTTTCATTCTAAGCTGTAAAGCTAAATTCGCGCTATAAAAATTCAGAGTTAATTTATTAAGTTTTTTATATCAATAAATGCTTTTGAACAATAAGATATAACATTATAATCAAACGGTAAAATTTTTTCAATGTATATCATTTTTATATTACTGTTTCTTGTATTCAAATTTTATGCATATTTAGAAGAGAAATTCAGTACAACAACCAAAAAAAGCTATTAAAAACTTTCTGGTACTAGTGAATTTTAACGTTATAGAATGGATTTCGGTCTCTCAAAAACTTTTTTTGCATAGAGAAGTGCTAAAATTGTAAAATAACTTTATGTTGTATGAAACGCATATCTGTAAATCACACTTTGTGTCCTTAAGTTATAAAGCACTCAATAAATGTGCAGTTTTCCTTTTGATTGAAATTGTTGTTTTTAAGTTTACAAGTTTATTTATAGATGATAAATTTTACTGAATGTATTATATATAAGAAAGAAGTGGTATGACTCAAGTAGAGAGAGAAATGAGAAGTATATTAAAATATTCCGACAATCGTACGCCTAATGAATCTAAAATTTGATTTTCATATATTGAAGCATTTTACCCTTTTCTATCGCATATAATTTTCATGTTCTCTAACATTACATGAAGGCATCTTCAATATTGCGCCTAATTTATGATAAGGGCAGTTGGATCGTTTAAGTGATGAATTTATCTTTTTCTCCTAATTAAAAATAAATCATCTAAAAATTAATGCAACACAATATATACGGCCGTTAAAAAAATAAATTAAGAAAAATACAATTTTCGGACAGTCCGTTATAATAGACATAGAGTCTTAGTCGTTTTAAAACATATGTTACTGATTAAATATACAACATAATTTCATTATTCACGCGTTTAAAATTGAATAATAGCTATTTTTAATTCAAAAACAATTTTTGTAAAAGTATCATAAAACTAAATTCAAACTGCTGACATACCTTCAATTGTTGCTTTCTTCTAGTTCGCCATTTCCAAATGTACCAATGTTGTAAAATGTTTCCAATGGAACAAGGATCCCGCCAAATAATTTCAAGTTTTGCTAAATTGATGACAGTACTGGACTGTCATCATTATAATGGAGTGCCTGTTTTTAGGATATAAAACTGTAAATTCTTTCTCTGCGTGTAGCATATATATGTCCAATAGAATGAACATTGGGTCTCAAGAGAATATATCAACTTACATTTTTAAGATCAAAGTATTTTCGATTTAATTGTTTACTACCTTTATAAAAGAAAATAGGCAAAGGAACAGATACTTGAAACGAACTCAGAATGTGATGATGCCACCAATTTTTCTATTTTCTTCTAAAATTTGCGTCACTTTTTTATCTATGCCGACATCCCGCTTTGAAATTTCAGAAAAAAGTTATAGTAACTTCATAAATGTATATTTACTTTCATGGAAGAATTCATGTTTTACTATTAGACTCACTATCTGTCATAGTTTTTGAACACAAGTAAAATGCTAGATTATTGATACTTTTTAGTTAAATCTGAATCTTAGATGATCGTACGATCTTTATCACTCATTTCAACTGCAGCAAAACCAGAAACCCGAAGGAAAAAAAAAGGAAATTTATTCCTGGGGAAGACCAATAATCAGAAAGGCGCCACTCGACCGGCTCGTTCATAAAGATACATATTTAAACATTTAGAGGCGGAATCCGTAATGCGATTTCGAGAATCAATCTTGCTTATTTCTGGGAACTCGGGGTGCCTTAGGTGTGTCTCGTGCTCTTTGCCGCTACAAATTAATTACTAATGAACGTGATTAGATACCAATTAAAATTCTTGCAATTTTCAATCTGTTCGAATATTTTGAAAGAACACTTTTGTTATATCCTTCTCAATACACCAGCTAAATACATTTTGCCCCAGTTAATGTAACCGACTTGAAGAAATTACTTTATTCACATTGAAATTATTAACCTTTGTAATAAATCTCACAATTTTAGAAAATAACAGATACCTAATTAAGTATCCCGAAGGGGGGATCCCAGGGTTATAATTTATATTTTTCATTAATTTAACACATTAGTTTTAGCTGTAATATTCATTTCTGTTTTAAATAAATCTGAAAACTCTCTGTAATCGTATTTATGTGTGATTAAATAATATGTATGGGCGCGGCATTTGATATTGCTAAGACGTACGCAAAAAATTATATCGTAAAAATTATAAAACTAGTATCCATTTCAGTTATTCTATGACGTAAAAATGTATTTTTGTACTTTTGTAAGTCGCTTATTATATAACATTAATATTATCATTTTTTACGCATAAGCAAATAAAGCGCTTTTACTCAGTAAATATCTAATATTTTTTTTTAAAAAAAAAAAAAACCTTTACAGGTAACCTCCGTAAAACACGGGAATCAACGTTCCAAAATATCGCAGAGTTATGCGAATCCTGTTTTACAAGAATCAATTACGAAAAGAAACTAGTACGAAACAGGAGATTAGGTTTCAAAAACTTTAAAAAAATATTTAAAAAAACTATGCTATTATATTTTCTTAATTTAGATGGTTATTAAAATTTTCTTAAGTAAAGCATATTAATATAAATCAAACAATGTTTTCTTTTTCAACATTAAGCGCTATTAATTGAAGGCGTTTTACTTTTGACAAAATATTCTTATCATCTGAGCATTTTTCTGCATTATTTTCAGATTCATGCTCCACCTTTTGCAAAAAAAAAAAAAAAAACCTGTTATTTTAAGTAGCTTGCTTTTAATTCAAAATTTTTTTTCATAAATTTCCTCATATGGTGTTATACAATTCTGAGTGGTAGCGGTAGCCTGGTGGTTATGGTTGCCAAGGTTCGAGCCTTCATGCCACAAAAGGCCCACCGTGTAGCCGGGCTGATACACGGTAAATCTGTTGAAGCTGAATCTCCTCCCTTTGGCGTGGTGTAGAATTCAGGAGAGGGGCCTGCAATCTCGACGGTCGTCCTCGTCTCTTGACCGAAGTTCAAAATTACGAGGTCCATCGGGACGATTGTCTCCCGAGAGCCGGTTTGTAGCTCTAAACCTCACTCTGCCGATAGCCCTTGAATTGTTTGTAGTGCGAACGTTAATAAAATCAATCAATCATAGCACTTATGATCTTCTCTCTTTTAATTTGCGTGCTCCTTTCATTTGAAGAATCTTCATTTAAGAAATATGACTCTAACTGTTCAGGTAAGCTTAGGTCTTTCATCATGCTTTGTAGAATAAACTTTTTTAACTAGTTCGTCTTCCCCTCTTTAACTTATTCTTCATCATCCTCTGAGTTATCATCTATTCCAAATATCATTTTTAACAAACCTGCTTAATCAATTTTCTCTTCCACCAATAATTCTAGGATACCTTGCACATTCATAACGCCAAAACCTTTCTCTCCTAGAAATCTAGCAACTTCTACAATTGCATCCATTCTGTTTTCTGCTGTCTCGATCAGATTTTCAATTTCACTTAACTATGGTCATTTCCCCCCCAAAACAATTTAATGTCAGTTTTATATCTCTGATGGATCAGTTTATTAAATGGATAAAGTGTTAGAGTGAATCCGCGCTATAAAAGTGTAGTGTAATATCGAACCATATTAAAGTGAATTCTTGCTACAGAAGTGCCGTGTTACCTATAAAGATAAAATGGAATTTAGATAAAGCAATTAAAAATGCTGTATCAGGCTTGGGACTGAGATGCGTGGTTCCACTAGTTTTAAGGATTCAACTACTCTCCGTAAGCAAGTTATTTTATAACGAAGTATTAAATCCCCTAAAATTCACTAAACTCCAAAAGATGTAATTGAGCAACAGAAATTAAAAAGAAAGAAAATAAGCTATATGACGCAAAATCTCTATTCTAAGTTAAAATAATCCAAGCTCCTTGAAATATCCATTATTATATCACGAGACATATATATATATATATATATATATATATATATATATATATATATATAACTTAAAAAACATTTATTTTCACCCATAAACTGCTCTGTTCGAAATTTGTAAATACTCGTATTCAAACAGGTGATTGTTTACATATATTCCCTATTCTACTAGATCGATTCATTGATTATTTGACTTCATAGAATAGAGCAAAATAAATAAATAAAAGGTTATTATCCTAGCAAATTCTACTGTTATACTAATTACTCACAACTGAAATTACATAAAGCTTATAATACTTTTTAAGAAACAATTTACTCAAATGACAGATCTATAATTCTTGCAGCTATCTATGGTCAAAAAATGAATAAATTTGATTTCAGACTATTTCATTCTAAAAAACTTCATATTATTCTAATAATTAATTTTTATGTAAAATAAATCTACGCTTACTTAAACTTTTATTTATCAAATTTAAATATATTTTTATAAAAATTATTTCATTAGTTTTCTTTGGTGCATTCAATGAAAATCCTTTAATAATTATCATTTTTAATAAAGAATTAGGTACTTTCTTATAACGCATAATATAATTAAAGGTAATGTTTCTAGAGATAAAAATATATATGCAACTATTCAAGAAAGGCATTTTATTAGCATAAAATTAAAATTCTTACTAATTATAAATATTTTGAATTTTTTTTCCTATAATTTCTACCTTAATGTCTAAATATTCTGTTTAATTTTATTTTTATTAATTTGATTTAAATTTAAATAAGCAGGATAATGTAAGGTAATATGAGCATATACATATATTCAAGGTAAGATGAGCATATATATATATATATATATGTGTGTGTGTGTGCGTGTGTGTGTGTGTGTGTGTGTGTGTGTGTGTGTGTGTGGTGTGTGTGTGTGTGTGTCGTGTTTGACGTGTTGATGTTGTGTGTGTTGTTCTAAGAGGGCGACCCTAACCTAAGATGAGCCTATCTCTATATCTGAGTCAGAACCAATTAAAACATTCACAACTTCTTTGAATGGATCCACTAATTACTAATAGAAATGAACAGAACATATGTACATTTAAGTACTACATTTTATTCCAATAATGGTTAATGACTAGAAGGGATATGTGATATGAATAGACACATGTACACTATGTGAGCAGGGAGTGCGGAGGTGGGTGGGGGGGCGCCCGGTCTTAACTCGGTAAGCAGTACTCAAGTGCCTAGATTTTATCGGTCACTTGGAGGAGAATTGGTCCTTTCACGTCAGAAGGAGCAAGGTGCTCTTCTCATTGGAGAGAGGGCGATTCCACCATTGAGACTATGCGTTAAGTGAGGAGCTAAATAAGTTAGTCAGGCTTGTTGAGGGTTCTGCTACATTTGAAAAAATTATTGTGATTCTCTTGAATTAGAGGGCTAGTGAGTTGGGTAGGGGCATTATTAAATTCTTCAGTTGATTTTATTAAAATCTTTTTATACTGTATTTTAGGAGTTCTGATATCTCCGTTACACTACCATCTGTTGGCAATCATACGTAGGATATTGATTTGTAAGAATTTGATCATTCAGTTGTGATTTGAGTGGCCCATTCCAAACTGAACAAGTTGGTAATGATGGGCGCAGATACAGTGTAGATAAACGAACATATTTGCGATAATTTGCGTTCCGACAAATGAGGGGAATTTATTCGCGGCAGGTCAGATTTATCTTATATATGTGATAGCAGTTATTGAAAGTGAGTATTTGATCGAGGTGCAAGATATTTTGCTTTTTGAGATCAGGGGACTTAGTGTGTAGTGAATAATAATTTGTGGTAGTAGTGATCTTGAATGTTTTGTATGCGGCTCCGTTTTGTTACAGGTAATGCTATTTCCATTTGGAAAACCAGTCTTCTAGTGATGAGATGTGTCTGTTGATATGGTGGATATTACTTTGGTGTTTGTGTTTTGCAAGATATCACTGTGTCATCTGCAAACGAATGGCAGGATCGGTGCTCTGTTGGGATGTCGTTCACTTAAATTTGAAATAAGGCGGCCCAGATGCGGCCCTGAGGGATTCCTGTGTTAATAATTCTTGGATTGAATATAGATTTTTAATTTTTACAATGAAATTTCTATTTTCAGGTAAGGGAAGAAATTAGGTTAAGTTTAGATAAGGTTGGGGTCTTTATTAATTTATAAATCTAATCCCTTCAGGCTGCCAGACTCGTCAAAAGCTTTTATGTCGAGAAGACAGCCCCCGTCTTCTCCCATTATTTGAACCTGTTTTGATAATGAAGTACTGCGAGTGAAGGTTGATGCGTGGTGGAGAGGTGTGGCATAAAAAAGCCGTGCTTGCTCTGGAATGATGAACTACGGTTTTTTCTTCAGGTGTTGAAAGATCTGTTTAAAATTATTTTTCCACATTCCTAATTGTAGAAGTAAAGTAGGCTCTATAGCTTCAGCATGGTTAAGTCCTTTCTCCTGAATAATGAACAAGCAGGCTGTCTTCCAAGTTTTGGAAAATGACCGAGTCCATTACATATTATTACAATTTATTACTTAGTACTGCAGGATAGTAGGCGTAGGCAGGTTTTTAAGCATTTTATTGGTTAATCCATCATGACTGGGTGATTTGTTAATATTAATTTTGTGAATATAATTTATGACTTCAGAAGGGTGACATTGTGGGTATGGCTCATTAGGTGAGTTTTTATTGTTAGATAGAAAGTTGTGTGTGTGTGTGTGTGGTGTTCCCGTTGAAATTGCTGTTGGTTCGTACATATTTTTAACGTAATATAAAATATTTATTTAAACGATTGATATGATAATGGTTATCATATTGTTGTAAACGAGAATTATTTTACTGTTTGTTTATTGCTATTTTTGAAACATTTTTATTTGATTTCAGACTAAATGGTGACGAACCTGTTTCTACCCTCACTCAGGACTTTCACAGCAGATTGGATAATTTGCTCAGAACGCTAGTGCATGCGAAACCGCACTTTATAAGGTGCATAAAGGTAACTGTAATTTTTTGCCCCTTTTACTTTCTAGTATATTCAATGATGTTTTGTAATGCGGTTGAAAAGAGGTACTGTGTGTGTTTGATACTTTAAACTATTATTATATTCATGCAAAATTTAAAACAATAATATTCACGTTCATTTTCGTTTTAAAATAGTATTTATTGCATCATTAAAATACTTTTGATAACCCTATGTATCTTATTCTTCTTTGTTTTTTACACCAATTCTGCATATTTTTAAGATGTAAATTGCTGTATTTACACCAAATGATGTGATAATTGTATCTGTTTCTAGCCTCTTTGATTATTTAATTCTACAGCCATATCTTTCCTTCTAATTGCTCTTCTATAATTATTAGACTCCAATTGAAGATACATGAGAGGAAGATTTTCTTATATTTTATTTATTATCACTGATGAATAGATAAGATTCCTCGCTCGCTCTCAAATCTCACTTAGTTCGTCAATTCTGAATTATTATCAGCTGATAAAGTCTTAGCTTACCCATTCCTTCTTTCTGATTCACCCACTACTCTCTGCCGATTATTATCTAAAAACTTTTACAAAGATTTGCTTCAATCCAAGAGATTTAACTGCGATGTTTTAATACAACTTACAAATATTTATCAGCCTGACGTTATCATCTGTCTTTCTTTATTTTCCCGCCGATTCTATTTCTTTTATATATCACTATTTCTGAAATTTTATTCGTTTCACTTCTATCTTCATCTAATTTATCTAATCCCTTTTCCTTTCAGTTGGGAAAAAATTGTAATTTTATACAATGCAAATTACTATAAAGTCCTCGAGGTTAGTGAAAAGAAAATCTCGAATAGCCCAACATCATATATCTAAAATTTTAACATACTTTTCATATGTGCAGTTCATTCTTTCAATTCTAAAACACAATTTCTGGATAAAAATGTCAAATCTGGTATTGAAATAAATAACTGTCAGGTTATTTAATGCAATTCAAATCCTTTTTCAGGCCAATAACAATGAACAACCAAATCATTTTGATAGAGGTGTAGTTGTTCAACAAATAAGGGCACTACAGGTCCTAGAGACAGTAAACCTAATGGCTGGTGGTAAGTTATAATGATTTATTTCAACTTCATATAAATATTATGAATGTTATTTAAACTTCAATTATTTTATTTACTTGTTAATGATTTTGGGTAATTACAGGATTTCCACATCGAATGAGATTCAAGGCATTCAATATTCGATATCGACTGATTGCTCCCTTCAAGAAACTGAAAAGGACTGATGATAAGGCTGTTGAAGATTGCAAGGTAAATAATGCTTTTAGTTTGGGAGAAATTGGAGACGTAATTTTGAATTCCAGATATGTGACGAGGATGGCACCTGAGATACACCCTCCGAATTTCTATATCATGCCTCAAATAGGCTCAGTTGAATTTAAAATACGACCACTACTTTGGTTCCTCCCCACAATCTTTGACTGACTCGAATGTCTACAGCCTAAAAGCTCTTTCCTTACTTTCTGGCTTACTGACAATCCAAAATACACATAAGCGAAATTTTCTTTCTGTAGCGTTTTTGGAATTCATAATAAAGGAGCATTTTTTAAACATCCATTCAATTTGATTCAATGTGAATCAACTGTGTATTATTTTTAATAATAAAAAAACTCTTTATGTATTGAAACACAATGAGAATGGTGTAAAACACATATAATTTAGGGAAATACCCCACCTTTTTATAAATTTGGTAAGTAGTTGTATAATTTACATTTACGAAAAAGAACGTACAATGCTCTGTGGGAAGTATTAATGATGATTAATGTAACAGTAATGTGGATCTCTTGAAATTGATGAAGTATAGAACAAATATAAATGAATAGATGTTATTTTTCACTTTAAGAAATCCAATTCCAACACTGATAACGTTTTTAATACATAAAGTGTTATGCGTACTCACGAATTATTTTTGTTCAATATTTCTGTTACCATGGCAACTTTTTGTGATTTTTTGGATGTAAATTTAAGGAACAATTATGGAATTACGAAAAATTTCTGAATAAATATATTTGTTAGTGTTAGTTTTTCATTAATATGTTCAAATAAGTAGAATATGTTTTTAAAAAATGCTTTTAAATATATTTTAATTTAAAATTATTTTAAATATATTTTTAAATATACAAAATAGAATATATTTTTTTTTACTGAACGAAAAAGAAAAATTTAATTTTATGAGATATTCTTTTTGGAAAAGAAGAATGTTAATACCTATCATATAATTATTTATGATCAAGATTCTCTGTTAAGATGTCGATAATTGAAATTATTTTCAAGTTTACTACTAGAATATTTCACTGATATCTTTTGAGTCCCTGAAAAGGAAAAAAAATACATCCGAATTAAAAAAATTTCTCTCAATATTTTCTTCTTAAATAAAAATTTCCTTCTTAAAAGCTGATTCTTTCAAAAATTTTAAATTAATTTAAAGAACAAGTATTTTAAAAACAATTGCTTTTTTTAATTTATATTTCAAGCACTTTATGATTTTTTATAGTTTTCAAATTGTTGATTTTTCTTTCACGTGGAGAAAGAAGTCTACAGTGAAGCTATTGGCTTAATAATGATTTGTATTTCACTTTATGACACTGTTTTTGATTCTGAGAATTGTTTTGCAGCTCATCCTAGAGTGCTTTATGGCAGTAACAGAAAACTGCAGAGTCTCCAATGCTTCCACCGCATGGGCCATGGGAAAACGACACATATTCCTAAGGTAGGGCGAATCCACACTGTATAGACGTCTTTCATTTCTGAAATTTAAACTGTTGTATACTAAAATAATAATAATAGAGATTATGAAGATACCGCTAATTTGATTTCCGGCATTTTTAGAATTAATCATAAGCTCAATATTAAGAAAATAATATTAAAAGTCGATTTTCAAATATTAGTTTTGGTATTTAACTGTTCATATTTTGTACTAATTAGAAAAATCATCTTTGCTGTAAGGATAAACTGTGCAAAATTTCATCGGTTTTCTAACTTTTAAAAAATTAACATCAGAATTAAATCGAACTTTATTTTATTTAACCCTTAAATTGTTTCAAAATGGATTGAAATTGTTTTCATTTGGTGTGTTTTGAAATGATACTTGAATAATTTTTATACAATATTAATGTAATGTCCGAACAATTGTCGTTTTCCGTAATCTGTTAAATAAATATAAATCTAAAATTATGTGCACAGCATTTGACTGAAAATATATATTGTTAATATGATTTCAGTGAGGGTTCCCGCCAACAGCTAGAGCTGCTGAGAGTGGAACGCAGGCACAATGCAGCCGTCCTCATTCAGGCTGTGTGGCGGGGGTGGAACTTTAGGAGGAAGCGATGGCCCACACTCAAAAGAAATCTACACATGCAGGCGCGCACGCGCGTCAACAGGTGGGTACCTCCTAGAATAAGGTGGGTGTCTCCTAAGGTTTCTCTTATTTTTTTCTCATTATATATTAAAATAAGTAGCGAGGCTTTGTTATCTTACGAGTCTCATCACATTATTATTTCAGAATAGAGTACTGTTAATTTTCTGAATAAGAAAAATAATTACCTAATTTAGTTTGAAAATTAAATAACATCTAACAGTTTTTCATTTTGCTTCATTAACTCGTAAAGGAAATGTCTCAGTCTTTGCAGTCTTGCTGGCACTGGGCTTATATACATTCTTATCCTAACATACATAAATAAATATCTGATTAATAATTATTTTAAATGCATTAAATATTGTCTCAATGCGTCTCGACTGATTTTTCTCATTTTTTTTTTTTCCTGACAGGCCCCGTCCTCAGCCAATCGCAGGCACTCCTCCACCGGATTTGGAGCGGTGCGACCAGAAGACTATTCAGCAGACATGCTCGTTGTTCGGTCTGGACCTAGAGAGACCCCCTCCTGTGCCCCCAAGCAGATCGTATACTGTAACGGGCAACACCAAGATGGGGTATCCCCAGGCCAGAGTCATGAAGATGAATTACCCGGGTGAGTAACCATATTTTTCGGAATAATACTTCAAACGAACTTATTTTCTGTTGTAAAGGTAATTTTCACGCATAAAAATTCTCCCTTTCAATCAGAAAGAAAGAGGATTCTTCAGAATGGTCTTCATCTAATGTACAAGATCGATCTAAAAACACATTTTCAGGTAGAAACATACTAGAATAATAATATGAACCTAAGTGGTTGTAATATATATGCATAGATTTATAGTTAACTATGCCTTAAAAATTCTAATCGTTCAATAAATATGCATTTTTTTTATTTAATGGAAAAATAAATTTTTATCTTACTATGTAGTAATATTTCGGACGAAACTTTAAATTTCTTTGATGTAGAAAAAAAATGAATTGAAATAATAATGAGAAATACGTACTAAATTTTACTGTTCTCTGTAATGTTTATGAAGTGTATATATATGTGTGTGTATAATGAATTTACTTGAGGACATTAAATCATCCTGTAGTTGAAATCAAAATTTAATCAGTGACGAATGCAAGTCATATTCCAGTTCAACTTTCTTTATTAGCTGTTTATTTTAGGCACGTTGCGAAAGGTCAGCCGGCCGGCCGGGCGAAGAAACAAAAAACTTTTTAGCGGTTTAACAGCAGTGCATGTTATAATCGCGAGACGATAAGAAGTACTCTAATTTTCAGAGTATCCCATTATATAATGGGGGAAATTATAAAAAACGTTATGGAAACACGTGGAACAGGATTAGGGATTCTGGGGAAATATCACAATAGACAAGGAGTCTGAAGGGATTATTTTGACAAATTTACTATCGTGGGAAAAAAGGATTCACAAATTTTATGAGCGCGTAACCTAATAAATAAAAAGGATAGTTTGGAAGAAGATCAGGAAATAAGAATAAACTCTTTACTTTTGAATTAGGGAATGGGATAGAATAGAAAATTAAATTATTATTAAGAGAAGTTATTAAATTAAAGTTAAATCATTACAAATTTATATATATATATAAATGCCTCATCCAGAAAAATAAGGTTCACTTCGTAATTTTTAAGGTAGTGGTAGCCCATTTGGTAGAGTAACACTCGTAACTGATGGGAAGCAATTTCGGGTTTCTTACTTCCAGAGACTGTTGCGGAGTGATGCCAATGCACATTAAATGTATCGAGAATCAAATTCCTCACTTTGGCTAGACGTGGTTGTGAAAAGTGGGGTGCCAGTTCAGATGTCGACTTCGTCATTCGAAGTTCTAAGGTCCATCACCAACAGTCTTCGTGCTTTTTTCAGGGCAACCTCAGTCATTCAGGACTCTTAGTTTGAAACTGCAGTCGACTGACAAGAACAAGTTTAATTTGATAATTTATGCTATCAATTAAACCATTGAATACTTGATTGTTGAATGTTCATAATACTTTTAATTGCCTTATGTATGTTCCTCTGTCAGTGATAGCATTGGGAATTATATTCTTAATGGTGTTGTATTTTTTTACAGAAGACAACAGTGGAGAAGTGACGCTGCATAAAGGCGAGACAGTGATGGTGGTGAGAGCATCGGCTCGACGAGGCCACCTGGTGGTAGAGCACAAGAGCCACACCATTCACGTCCCCTATCAGTTCCTAGAGCTGAAACCATCGGAAGGAGTCAACATCTAATTTTCGATTCCAAAGCCACTCTGGAAGTGCTCAAAAACTTTTTCTTGAAACGAACTTTTGATTCAAAACCTGATGCATAGGTGTCCATACGTAACCACTAACTGCACAAAAATAGAGTTCTGACATTAGTCATGGGTATGTGATAGAAAGTCGCGATGATTTAATTGTCTCTCGGATTTCCTTTACATTCGCTTAAAATTGCTTTCACATTTTTATCTTGCATTCTTAATTGTTATTGGATTTTTGATTAATTTCCCATTTGTGGTTGAATGTTTTCTTGTAATAATCTGTAAAAAAAAAGACGTGATTGGTAATTTAAAGTTTTAAATTATAAAGTAATTAATACTAATGAAAAATAGTTATAACGATAGCGTTTTATTAAAGTTTTTTAAAATGAAAATGTCATTTTCCTGCATTTTCTTAAACTGTATAAACATATTAATATCCCAGTAACTTAGAAGTCAGCATTTGTGATTTATATACAATAGTTTCACTTTTAACAAATTCAAGCTTTACATTTTTGAATTTGTCAAAATTGAAAATTGAAGTAAAAATGAAAAAAATGAAATAAAATTAAATATTAAAATGAAGTAAAAATTCATTAAATGAAGTGAAAAAAAAATTAAAAACAAATTTCATCCAAGGCGAATGTTTCCCATTCTAAAAATCAAATAAACAATACTTCCTTGTGAGAAAGCTTTTGAATTTTTTTAGGGTTCTTTCAGGCATCTATTTTTTTTTCTCAGTTAGTCGTTACGAATGGACACGTGGTTTTTTAACATTTGGTTTCATTATATCTCAGGGTTTCATGATACTCATCAAAAGTATCTGGATTCATACTCACATACCTTTCGCCGAACAAAAGTAAACTCATCAGTGGGCGTTCATGTAAAGGTGGTTGTGTTTGTATAAATGTCTTTTTTTTTCTTCTCCCCAGTACAAATGTTTGTTTCTCGTGAAGACCTGCCCATCATTACTTGGAGAGGGTTTGCATTCATTTGAAACATGTTGGGTTGATTGCATTTTCGTGTTTCGTTCTCTTTTGAGACGTTTTACTTTGCCTACACAGCGAATTCGATGTGTTTCTAATGTTCCATTACAAACGATTCAGGAAATTGTACATAATTAAATGAAATTGAAGTAGTTAACTCTTTGGAAGTCCATCATGGTGGCAAATGTTGTTTAATCCGGCGTAACCTGTCGTAAATGTAATTCATTTACCCTCTCCGACTCCAAATTTTCAAGAAGTAATTGCTTCATTGTATATATTCTCTTTATTTTCGAAGTATAATTTAAAATTATGCTCCATCTCTTTTAATTATTGTTTTATTATAATTTAACTTTTTTTTTTTTTTTTTTTTTACATATGTATAACTTTTATAGAATTAAAATTTGGCGAAATTAAAAACCAATTTTGGTTTTGATTTTAGATGCTTAATTTTCTGTACAAATGAGGTAGCCTCTGTGGCCAAGTGATCATGGAATGAGATTACGGCGGCGTTATTTCCGTCGAGTCATGAGTGCGAGTCTGGATACTGCGACTAAAAACTCCCCGTGTGTCGGGGTTGATGCTCGTTAAATATGTAGTAGTGCAAAGTCTTCTCTTTGGCAGGCGTGGAAATTAGAAAAGTTTAGCGCTTGCTCTGGTGTCGTCTGCGCAATTTGATTGAGGTTCAAAATTACGATGTCTGTCTCCAGGATCCTCAGTATTACATTAATAAACAACTAATCAATCGCTCTTCAAATTTCATTCTACCTGGAATTATAGACATCGCTCCTTTATCAATTTGCTTATTTTAATGATTGATGGGATCAAATTAGACCGATTGATAGGACTTAGTCCAGTTGAATGATTGATATATGATCAATCAATCGATTGGACTAATTTGTGTTGGCTTTGTTTCTTCATTCACAACATTCAGACGGTTGCAAATGAGAAACATTTAAAAGTCAACTTATTATGTGCAAAAATCATTCGAGATCGTTACTGATTTTAGAATGTATTGGTTACGCCGGATTATGTGTTTGTAATTTTTTTCTCTCTCTCTCTTCCTTCTTTGTAACTATCAATTTTACGATCTAGATGCTGACCAAGTAAAATTGATCCAATTGATTCTTTTGTGAATATACAGTCTAGATAACTCTTAAAAATTCTATCAACTCGTGATGGATCGTATGAACATGATTTACTATATCACTGTAGATTTGTATAGGCTTGTGGTCAAAGAACACATTTTAAGTTCGATTACATGTACAGAATTTATTGCACTCTTTAATGTTCCAATGAAAACAAATGTGCCTTTACTACCTCAAAACTATGTCGCATTTCTTACAAGTATTTCTGTTTATCTTTACATTGTTTTTTAAAAAAAATAGCTGGAAGTGTAATTAATCCTTTAGCCTTGCATGTAAGGATCAGTTTTTGAGAATTCTTTGACCTATTATGCACATGCACTTATTATGGTTTTCACATTGCAAATCCTCATTGTCATTTGAGATTTATTCATCGTCAGTCAGTTAAATGTAAGAAATATTTATATGTATTGTTTTCCCGCAAAGTATTTATGCCCTCAGGAAAAAAAAATGTTTCCGATCCAAAACTGTACATAAAAATATTCTTTCATTATTGTTAAAAAAAAAAAGTACCAATCAATTATAGTGTTTATTTAAAATATAAACACTGTGGGTTGTAAATTTTGTTTAGTTTGTAATAATATCTTGAAGGCTTAAAAGTTATCGGCATTTCAAAGGCTGGATTAGTAGTGAAATTTTTTTATAAAATTAAAATACAATACAATGTTTCAAAATCCACGTGAAAATTCACAAAACGTTAAATGCGCAGAATTTTCCTGATTTAACTTTTCAAGTTTAAATTTACATTTTGAAAGCATATTTTATTTTTGAATTAATACAGCAACTATAAGTATATGTTGATAAGGATAAAAGACCAGTTTAACGTGAATATAACTAAAATAATAAATGTTTTTTAAATATATTTCATTTAATTTTTCATAATTAATACATTTTTCGAAAATAACTGTTAAAAATTATCATATTAAAAAAAATTGGAATTAAAAAATAGAACGTGTAAATCAGATTAAGGAGTTTAGTCGTTATTGCTATTATACAAATGGCTAAACACGTATATACCCTTATTCGAAAACACGAACATTTAGAGAAAAGTGAATTCAGAACTTTGTACTATATTATAAAAAAAATGAGATAAATGTGACTCGTTTTAATTTTTTTCGGAAAGAAAAGTAATCATTTGAAAAAATGATTCTTTTTTATAAAAATTAGAATGTTATAAAATTTATCAAAGTTTAAAAAAATTCATAAATAGACATCTTCGAGATTAGTATAACTTTTCAAATACTTGATGAGACTATTCTCTAAAATATTGATATATATTATTAAGTCGTATTTCTGTATGTTGGAATAACATTAGCGATTAAACAAATTAAAACCAAATTTTCAAGCACATGTGTAAAAAATATATGCCCACGCATATCTCACGCTGATATTTAGTTTCGAATAAGCCAATTAAGTGGATGAAGTTCTCGACATTTAATCGAAGTAACCCAAGTGGTCTGAATGATATTCATAATAAAATAACATAGCCACATATATATTGGAAAAAATAAAACGCGATTTTTAAAACTGTGTTTGATTGTCTATTTTTAACGTGAAATAGTTTTCCTGCGTTTTAAAATAATAATATCTAAAAAGATTATTTTTCTGAAATATTTTCATCCCATTTTGCTGAAATACATATGTCCTTGAGACAATTGGCTCTAAAAAAAAAAAGACAGCTATATTTTTGTGCGCTTTTCAACTCTGTACAGAACTTGTTAACATGAGAAGCCATTGCTCAAATGTGTTTTTAATTGAAACAAATGTAATTATTTATGTGCATTTTTCATAGTTATCCTTTTTCATTTTGAAACTAATGTTTTGGATCTGTCATGTATTTATTAATAACAGTTTTATGCATACAAAATAAATCAGTTATACTACCTTATTCTGTTGATTTCTTTTATTTCTGATACGCTTTCAGTAGTGGCATAAGTTAATTTAAAGTAAAAATGTTATACAGATAATCATTCAGTGTTTTTTCTTCCTCTAAACCACCATAAGTTATGAAAAAAGGAAGTTCAGTTTCCGTAATTCATTTCGAAAGCTTTCAGTTCAAGGATGCTTATTTAAGACTGAATTAAAATGCAACATAATATGTTCAAAATTCCTAAAATTTTCAAAAAGTTAATTAAAAGGCTTAAATGAAATTCAATTTAAATCTTCACAGTTTTTTTTTTGGGGGGGGGGACACATTGAAATAATTTTTATATATACATATTTTTATGTTTGCATAAGATTACACGCAATACATATAAAAAATGAAACAAACAACTTTAGGTTACAGATTAAAATATAGCGAGAGAGAATTGAAAAATGTATATCAGTACGTTTTAATTTTTTTTAAAGAGAGGGATTTATAATTTTCTTGGAAAAAAATTTCCAAAATTTTTATGTAAATTAAAAGAGTCGTTAATTTATAAATGATTTAATCCAGATTACATATTTTTTGATATTTACGTTTATTGTTAACATATTGACATCAGTGCACAGAAAATGTTAAAAAGTTGTTTTTTTTTTTTTTTTTTTTATAATTTTTATCAACAAGTCATACTTAGTTCAGTTTTAATTAAGAAGGCAGGTATGAATTGTAATAATAATTGGAAACAGTAGAAACAATAGCGTTGATTAAATCATTCCTTGTTATATTTCTAAAAAATATTTAATATTTTTATATGCATTTACTTCATTCTTTTTCCCATAAAAAGCTTTAAAAGAAATTGAAGTTCAAACACAACATTTTTGTTTTAAAAGCGTGGAAATCCGAAATAAATATTATAAATGATACCCAAAAGGAGGTTTTTTTTTTTTTTTTTTTTTTTTTGGTACTAAAAAAGGTTGTCAAGAAAGTGCTGTCAAAAGTGATCGAGGAATAATGAAATTAATATTTTAAATTATACAATTGTTTTTGTTATATATATTTCCTGTACCTATTTTTTTTCACAAGAATATAATTTTTGCAGAATTCTTCATATTTCGTTGTAAATTTTTAAAGATTACAATGTAATATGTAGTTTTAATATATCCTTATAAGCTGATAAAGTGTGTAAATACATACAATTATGCTTAAAGTACTTTTGAATCTTACACAACCAAAAGCTAAGCACATTTTTCTATTTTCAGTTTCAATACTGTAAAAATTAAAGTTATAAAATTTACCGTAAATTAAAATATGTAAATAAAATTTTCGTATTTGTTTAATTTTATAGTTATACAATAAAGAAAATAAAAGAGAAATCTTTTATACACAGACAAAAAAAAAAAATCATCTTTAGTGTAGCGCCATCTATCGACAAAATATTCACTTTCTGTGTTTTGTAAGTCTGTATGAAACTATAGGGATTTGTTAAGTTTTAACAACTAGTTTCCATTTTTGAGCAGAAGTTTATGAGTCATTTGAATTCCAATGTATGCTAAATTTTGAGTTAATGCAACAAAACAACAATAAAAAAAATCAATGAGCAAGAACCATTTAAAACAATAAAATTTTATTTTGACTTTCTTTACACAAATTCACGAAGTCAATGCACATGCACAAATTCCATCACAAATAGCATGTATTCATACAATGAAACAAAGTTATGAAGCTCCATACGGTCGTTATTCTCAGATGTGTGCTACATTTAAAAAAATATCTGGGCTCAGAAAAGTAGAATTTAATTTCACTCTGACAAGAAAGTGATATGTTAATCAAAAACAGACAATTTTAAAACTAAAAAACTGTATTATATTCTAAATAGCTTGAAGTAAAACAGTTCAAAAAATACATTTCTATTCAAATATGAATATAGGGTTTAGGGCAAAATTAAATATATTTGAAAAAATTTCATAAAACTATTTCTTTAACAACAAGAATGAAATTCGAAAACAACAGCTCAATTTTAACTTTACTAACGGGCATGCTTAAAATGCATGCATCGAATATTTATCATTTCAAATACTGGTATTGGGTAGCTTAGCTTTTACCGAGACAAACTTCAAAAGCCCTTGTTTAAATGCTGCTGTTAATATTGTCTAACTTCAGTTGAAATAAAAAAAAAAATAAAAAAGTGTGCATAGTTCATGGCATTGCTACTCCGTGCGTTTTGAGGATTTCAAATAAATCCTTTCTTGACTAAAAATTGAAACTTTTTTTTCCAGCAAACTTTAAAACATCTGGTATATCCAGCCTAAAGTTTAAATCTGGTAAATTTATTCTTTCTATGTTTCTAAAAGATATATTATTTACAAAATGATGAGTATTTTACAAATGTTAGACTATAATACAAATAGGAAAATGCACGAATTCCATGTAAAATAAAATTATGTAAACATGGTATGTACTGTCTATCTACCGTGATAATAACTTCTGCAGATCAAGCCCATATTCGTCAGTCATTATAGAAACTTTATAGTCTATTTTTATTTGAGGATTATTGGTGGAACAATGGCTAAACTTAACGATAAGAATGACATATTCTTATGATTTTTCATAAAATGAAACAGTTTCTCGACATTAAAACTCTCTCTTAATTTGTTAAAAAAAAATATCTCATTTTTAAACCACTTCTACAAAAAAAATGGACCATGTCATTCAAACAAATTATATTTTATGGCAGAAGTTTTTTTCGCGGTCGATAGACAATAATTATTCGACAAACACAATTACACGATTTTTTTTACAAACAACATTCAGTTTTCTTTTATGATCGTAACATGTGAATATGTTCACGACTGATTTCTTCTTTACCAAATTTTTACATAAGTACATTTATAAAGTCAAATATTTATTACAAACTCATTGCTTTTCAGTTTAAAATATACTACTAAAAAGCAAATTTGTTAAAGTAAAAAAAAAATTATTTTGATATTTGGCATAAAGGAAAAATGCTTAAATATAAAAAATATCAATAGAAATCAAAAGAATTTCTAATAAAAAAAACCCCTAAACGTGCATGTCATCAACAATAATTTAATATTTTTACAAACAGTAATGAAAAATATAAATATGTCATGCAAAGTAATTTAATTTACATCTCTGTAACGAAAGTTATAAGCAATGATAATAAATATTATAACTTCTTCATAATGTAGTCTAAATATACATTTATAGAATATCTTTTCAATATAATAAACAAAATATTTAATAGTATTGCAACTTAACTTTGTAACTTGCACTGTTGTGCTCGTTTTCGTCGTTGAGCTCAGTTTTGATATGAAAATATAAATAATTATCGATTTCCTCTTCTTTCAAACAAATCGGTCCTATAATTTATGTGAAAATGAGCTTTGTACAACAATAAACTAAACTTGTTTCTGCAAGCTTTTTGAAGGAAAAAAAACCAAACACTGAATTAAGGTAAAGAAAAGTTTAAATTGAACTAAAAAGACAAAACTTCTTTCATTGAATTTGGGAAATATTCGCAGGGTTTTCTTTAAACATTGTAATAATTAGCTAAGTTTTACAAAAGCTTCAATTAAAAATAATTTTATATATTCATAAACACACACAAAAAAAGGTATCTTCTTTATAATTTATATTAAATCACATTTAATAAATTGAAGATATTTTCAGCAAAATATACTATTATTTTTATTTCTCATAATTGATGCATGATTTAGATAATAATTAAGTTTAATGAGCAATAAAAATAAACAGAAAGAAAAGAAATTCATGTATCGGATTAAAGTAACAAAGATTTTTAATACTCCTGAATATGTAAATAATAATACAGTTTGAAAGCACACAAATCATTAATAATAAACTTCAATGAATTAGTTATTACTAAAGTAAAGAACTATTTAAGAAAAATTTGTAATATATATATATATATATATATATATATATATATATATATATATATAAGGTTTCCTTACAAAAACTTCAACTCATACACTTAAGCCTAACTACTTTTGCTTCCATTAGTTTTTTAGCAATGAAAATAAACTTTTGTTTTACCGCCAAAAGAAATTAAAAATGAGATTATTTTTGAATGAATTATTAAATAGAATTCTTTTCTTTAAATCAGTTTTATAAGTTAGTACTTAGTTAAATCATAAAATAATGAAACTCAAATTTATTATGGGTAGGTAGGGAAAGAAGTAAAACAAAAATAGCCAAATTTTTGTCACAAGCCGTTTTCAAAAAGTAAATATTCATGCTGACAAAAATTTAGCGTTAATGCAGTCTTGGCGTTTCGTTATAGTATTCATCCGTTCCTTTTATTTCTTACGCAGCTAAGGACTCTCAAACTTTCCCTCTAAATACATTTCTAGCTCAAGAGAAAAGAATTAACTTAAATCCAAGACATGGAAATTTAGTCAAAATCATTTCTTGAAACAAAAATATATATACCTTACAGTATGCCACTCCATTAACATTACTTGATGATTTCGGTAAGAATGGTATTAGGTACAGCCAATAAATAACAAGAGAGCGGATACGTTACCAAAATTATGTGTTTAGAAAAATGGAGACTGGGCTGAAATGTAACTGCTCGTGTGACGAAAAAAATTGCGAGCGTTATGTGTCCTGCAAGGAATGGGAAAAGGATGATAACAGAGCAGCAGCCGTGTGCATTAAAGGTAATACTTTCGTTCTATTGCAAAGGTGAGTTCCTCGTCGAATCTGTGGAGCTAAGGAAGGCGATCAAAACGGATAGTTTCTAAACTTTCTCGTAGTGTCATTCTGTTGCACGACAATGTTAGACCACGTACAGCTAACACAACAAACGAACTTTTGCAGTAATTCAAACGGAAAGACCTAATAACCCCTACACCTATAGTCCAGATCTGTCCCCACGACAACGATAGACCATGTACAGCCAACGCAACAAAGGGGCTTATCAGAAGTTCAAACGGAGAGTCCTGATACCCTCTAACCCCATAGTCCAGATGTGTCCCCATACGAGTTGTACATTTCCGGTGACTCAAAAAAGAACCGAGGGGACACCAGTTTCACGTGGAAAATTAAGTCAAAGGATACATACGCTATTGATATAAACAGTAGCTAAAGGACTTTTATTAGTTTGTTAATTTGCGACTAGTGTCACAATGAGATAAAAGCCTAAATAATTTTGGACAATACTTTAGAGGAACATTAAATAAATTCTGCGAAATGCCCCTCATCTCGTTATTTATTGACTGTACTTCAATAGCTATAAAACTCGCTTGTGTATCTTGCAGGAGCAGATACTGTAGTTTGAGAGTTTCTGTTTTATTACACGATTCTTTTGAATCTGCAACGAAATTATTAGTTTTTTAACATGCGACATACTTAATATGTAGTCGATTGAGCAGTTTTCCATAACGAATACATAACTATTTATACGGTTTAAAAAATATAAATTCACAGTTGAGCAGTAAAATAGAACATTTAACTTAATATAATTTTGAAATTTAGTATAATATGAAACTTAAGATAGTATGATTACAACTTTTCACTTTGACTCGAGCATTCTTTGGCATGAGGAAACATAAAGAGAATAAAAGGGGGGAAAACACGTAAGAAATCCAACAATAACTAATGGCAGCACCAACCAACGACACAGATCTAGTAATGCCAGACATCATTTGCTACCTTCTCTTAGCAACTCAGCAACATTTACATTTCTTTGCGAGACACATTTACAATTACATAAAAACAATTCTGCAACGTCATTCACTCTAACAGACATCTGCAACTATGACAAAATATCTCGGCAACAACATTTTAATCAAACATGTAGCTAGGATGAAATCCTTTTGCATCATTCCTTACCCTTTAAGTTATGATGCAACATTACAGCAACATCATTACTTTTGAAACTACAATGAAACATTTCTGCAACATCATTTGCTTGACAATTAACATGAACCATCTCATGGACTTTACACATTTTCTAAACTGCTGATACATATTCTCGACGGCTCTGCAACTTAACAGTGAAACACAAGGTTGGTTGATGCAATGACAGATAATAGTGTTTTCATGAAAATTAAAGTTCGGGTCACACGTGAGCAAGAATCCTCACTTCTCCGGAACTATTGCTCATCTGAGGCACTTCTCTGCCTGGGACCGAGAGTATGACGGCAGCATCGCGATTGAGCACTTGGGACGAGTCCGTCGTCTGGACGATGGTGACGGCGTTCACGTCGTGGGGTAAGGGCTTCCAGGGTCCGCCCCCGCGGTCCCAGGTGGAAGATCCCCCGTCCCGGCTGTCGTCGCTGAGTCCACCCACTACGGAGTCGCCGCTGGGACTGGTGAAATGTACCGGGTCTTGGTTTGCGACTGGCCGTGAGTGTCCCGAGTCCAGAAAGAGTGACTCGTGCGAGAGGAAGCTGAGACTGAGAGAGGGATTGCGGCTGTGACTAGTGGCGGGAATAGGCTGCAGCTGGGGCTGCTGTGGAGACTGCTGCTGGGTCGAGAGGGAACAAAGGGTTTCGGTGCTGGGCCTCAGTACGCCGGCTGAACTGGCTCGGGAACGATAGCTGGGAGGCCGACTATATTCCGGGTCTGTCAGTGTCAGAGGTGGCCTGTTATTCAGGAGAAAAGATAATTAATATAAAACAGCAAAATTTGAAATTAATTGGTTCAGAGATCCTTGCATAAAATGTATTGCAGAATAAATTTTTTTTAAAAAAAACAGAAATGATAAATAAGCACGCACAACTGATTTTTATTCCCTACGAAGATCTCTACAACCCTACTTATATATATTGAATGTGAATTAAAACTACGTAACCGAATTGTATCCCCCCAAATGGTACCGTACCTATCTCAAACTTAAGATTTAGTGATGCTCAAATCGAAAAAAGATTCGATTTTACTTAAAACATGTTGCACAGAGTAAGGGTTACTACTGTATATTAAATGCACACAAATATACTGCAATTCCTCCTGGAGAGGGATACCCGCTGATGTGCTGGTCACATAACCGTTAAATAAAGTTAGAAGCTCTGTTACCCAGAGTCATCCTAGCTTCTACTGTGGCGTTAAATAAACTCCTAAATTTAGGATGAAAATTTTATAAAGATGGAATGCAAATTTCTTTTGGTAACATTTACTGTGAAATCTGGAAAATATCCCTAACCTCCTCTCCCAAAATTTTAAATTTAAATAGTTATTTAAAATTTGTGTACTAAAACCAAACTTATCCTTGAAAATTTAATTCGGTTAAATTAAAAGAAAATTAAAAAATGAATTTTCCCCTACGAAATTAAATACATTTCAGAAGAAAATTTTATGAAAAGAGAAGAATTATATGAAATAGTAACGAAAATAAGTAATAGTGAATTCGAAATGTAAAGAACAAATTTTGTAGAGGACGTATTATCAGAAGAGATGTAAGATTTCAAATTAAATTTAAAATGAAAAAAAGGAGAGCTTATTAGCAAAGGAGAAAGTATTGTTGAGATTTTATAGCAGATATTCAGAAATATAACTGCATTTTGATGATTACAGATTGCATAAAATTTCCTCTAAAGAAAAGCTGAAGTGTATTTTTTTACCTAGAGTGGAGTGTGCCCGTGTTGTGCGACCTGTACGTGGGCGGAGGGGACACAGGCGACAGAGCAGAAGCCGTGTTGGAGGTGGCTCCAGAGCCTTGTTGACGGTCAAGAAGCAGTAGACGCAGACGATACTCCTGCATAGATGCCTGATAGGAAGGGGGAGGAGGACGATACTGGAACTCGGGGTACATCATCGCTGTAAACATAAAAAAAGACACATTTAACATCACTTTATAATAAGCAATTATAAATATTAATAATGAAAAAAGATAACAACTGTCCATGTACAATATTAAACTCTGAATTTTTCCTTTGAGTAGATAGGTAGATTTTCATTATAAAATGTGCATGTATAATTTTTAAATTAAGGCAAATAATATAATTTTTTTTTCATAATATATTTTCATATAAATATAATATAGATGATATATGAAGAGAAAAAAAATTAAAAATGGTTGTATTTATTATTGTTTTACATTTTCCTTCATTTTTCATGTTCGATAATTGTAATTAACATATTGAAAAATATTACCATTTATTAAATATATCTAATGAAATTTTGTGAAAATGCTATTATTTCAAAGAAAAACATATAGCTTAAGATATAAAAGGGTATTTTAAGTTTATTGAAGTATATAATATTTATTTTTTCAGAGTTAAAAACTTTAAAAGGGTTTTTCTCAGTTTGTGTTTTTTCGATACATCATTGCATTTAAAATGCTACTCCTCCCACAAATATTAATCAATCACTTCCATTTTTTTTCTGTATGTTATATATAATACATGTAACAAAATTAGGGATCCATTTTGCAATGAAATGCATACTTTTTCTTAAAAAAATAATAATGTAAGAGATATCTGTGTTTTTGCTGAATTTTAGCATGCCGACAAACATTTTATGTTTTTTCTCTAAAACTTAATAAGTTATTACAAAATCGATCCCTAAATTTGTTTAAAATATCCTTGAGAATATTACAAAAAATTTTCACAGTAAAAAATTTATAAATAAAGGAGGAGTAGAGTTTTGAAATGTTTCAAATTTTTTTAAAAAAATTTAAATTTTTAAAATTGTGTTAACAATGTATTCAAATTTTCACATAAAATCATTTTCTTAAATAGAAACACTTCAAAGCTCGCTAAAACCAAATTTTTAAATGCATTAATAAAAAAAAATGGTTCCAGGGTACCGAGTCCCCTTAAGCATGGGAAGGGAAAAGCTATATATATAAATAATAACATCGATTTAATTATTTTTTCGCCAAATGCGATATCACGAACTCAGAAAAAATCATGTTTAACCAGGAAATACAAAAATCCATCAGCCGTAATGTCTGAAAATATTGTCAAATTCAGCCGAATGATCAAATATTTATGTATAATTGTTCGTTCCTGATTTCCTCTATCATATTTAGATCCATTTATTGGAGTTTGATGTTTTGTTACATCCACTGAATAATGCTCACTGGATAACAATATAAGTTTAATACAGCACTGAAAATAATACAAAAAGAGAGAAAAAATAGATAGAAAGAAAGGAAGAAAAACCATGCTTTACAAGCACTAAATAAAATATAAGTTCGACTATAAATGTTTGTTACGCGAAAGAAGTCAAATTTTCAGCGTTTAAATTAAGGTCTAATTCATAGTATTGAAATTCCTCTCTCATACTTGCTTTCTCTATACTGTACATGACTTAAATAAAATTATTTTTAGGACAATATATATATATATGAAATAAAATTTTATGCTTCATTATGATAATAAATATCATGTTCCATTAGTTAATAGGCGATTTATTTTTTTATTAAAATAAGGACATCATTTTAACCAAAAAATAATAATCTTTATGTGTTACATGTGTATGAATATTGTTTTTATTAACACAGTTTAATACGAAGACGCATGAAAAAGTTTGCAATTACATTTATTATATTGTGGTGCTGCCATCTACTGTTAATTTTAGTAACCAACATTATACCCTTTAATTTGCGGGCATTAAATTTACCATTGCTTCTTTCTTAACATGTAAATATGTATCAGGATAAAATCTTCAATAAAAAACACATTTAATGTATTATCATCATGAAAATAAAAGTAAAAGTAAAGAAGAATAATACAAATAATTAATAAAATTAAAACTTACAAAACAGAATTGAAACTAGTTGACTCATTTTGAAACGTAACAAAATTCCGATTATTGACTTTTAAAACAAGTTCTCATTTGAAATTTAATTGTTACACCACAATAACCCCTTTTTTAACCAAGGCAATGTAAAAAAGAAAGTGAGGTTTCCCTTTCTATACGCATTATTATCATTATTTCTTATTAAAATGGGGCACTTCTTTTTAACACATCGTGTAGTTAACAAAAATCATAAATAATGAATTCTTACCAGCATATGGATGATGTGGTCTCCCGTATGGAGGCACTCTAGGCACAAACCTCCTATTGGGCTCCTGTTCCGAATTCTGTAGTCCCAGCATCGCTCGACATGAGGGGGCATCATGGGACGTCAGCCTCCAAGCAATACCACTCACAGTGATCAGCACGATACCAACGCCTGCATCACAAAAATATAAAACATACATGAGACAAATATTTATACAATACACAACAAATACCATTCATAACTAATTGCAGCATAGATGTTGAAATAAGTACATGATTTTGGATGGAATCCAATTATAACAGCATACAGAATACCTTTGAAATTAAAATCCAGTAGTGGTATCTATGCATGAAAAATGAAATCGAAGAAATATTTCATCAACAATGAATAATTTTTAGATGGCATATTAAGTAGGTACTATTAGTTGGTTGGTAAATTATATATATATATATATATATATATATATATATATATATATATATATATATATATATATATATATATATATATATATAGCATTCTAATAGATAAACGAGGACCATTAAGTTAAAAGTTAAATAATACTTTCTTTTTAATTATTCTTAATCTCATTCGATTTAATCACCTCTTCATGTGTTCTCATGCATATGGATGTTAAATATTTCTTTGGATACTTATTTCAGTAATATAACGTAGCAAAAAAAAAAAAGAAAAGAAAACATTTAAAGAAAGAAAGGGAAATTTTAATACAAATATATAAAGGTTAATTTAAGAAAATAAAAGATAAATTATACAAATAATACTTGCAACATTGACAGTATTATTTATTGAACAGTCTACATGTTACTGAGTTTAAGTTATTTGTAATGATTTGTAATCCATTTGTGAGTTCATCAACCGTAAAAACAACTTATCCATCTTCTATTCGATTTAGACAGACGGTAATTGATTCGTTTTTACAGAATGGCAACTTATTTTGTATATGCTTCACTGGCGCCATCTGTTGATCGGTTTTAATTAACTCACCTACTTCCCCCTCCCCCTTTCTCGAAGTATTTTTCAGATAGAACTTCACGATTCTTCTCCGTATAAAATGAACCAGAACAAAAGAAAAGGGTTGCAAATAATTTCTAAATTCGATCGCTGAACTCTCAAGAGTTCAATATACCAGTTTCCGTGAAAGGCACATGGTGGTTAGCTCAGCAGTGTTTTGGGCGTGCATTGAACATAGGACAGGTGTGTTTGCATTAAAGATTAACTCTTCACTGTTTGGTTGAAAAGGATTTGTCATTATTACTTCTCCGATTGTGATCAACGTATAATACAACCGGAATTTTACAAAGTAAATAAGAATTTCTCAGCTCAACTTTTACCAATGAACTTTTTCCCCCTTTCTTGGAACAAAATTGTGTGCCAAACTTGTATTGAATTTTGCGAAATTTTAAGCCTTAATGTTAACTAAATGTTACTCAGTAACAAACAAGAGCAAAATGTCACATAACTTTTAATAATTTAATTATTTTGTAAATATCAACACTAATGGATGTTAAAAATCACAAATTAAAATGTGGAATTTTTAAAAAAAAAAGTTTTCAAATATTTTTAAAATTTCACATGACAACTTTCCATTGATAGTAAACTTTAATTTATTGATTGAAATAAATATTAAAACAAAAAAATAAAAATTCCCACTTGGTTAACTGCATTCCTGATTTAATAGGTTGTTTAAAGACAAAGAATGATGTATTATTTTTCAATTAATCGAATCTTTTTTTAAAAAAAAGTATTTGGATAAATATGAAGAATTATAAAATAAAAACATGAATTTCAATACATAAATATTGATTTAAGAAATTTAGCTACGAAATAATAAATAATTATATGATTTAAGAAAAATACACAATAAACTTCACAATATTAATATTTAAAATTCGAATATATTTAGAACCGCAGCAAATTTCTTAACATGTGTGTCCGAGCAAAGTAAAATAACATACTCTTACAAAGTAAATATTAATCTATTTAATTCAATTATACGTTTTTGTCGAAAACTATTCTCTTGTAAAGAATCAAGATCATACCAGCATATTTCAACCACCAAATCTCGAAATAATAAAATTAATTTCACAAAAAGTTTAAGTAATACACTGTGAAAGGAACTTTCAAACTGGTGAAAATGCTTTCAAAAAGTTGAAAAGCCAAAATAATGAATGTAATTAAAATAAAAACATTTTATAACGTTTCGAAATAAGATGAAATTAACTGAAATAAATAAATGAATCGATATTGCTAAAAAAAAAAAAAAAAAAAACCCAGAATTTGCGTGTACTTGAGTGGAGGGGCATGAAGACGGAAAGGTTCAGATGCAAAAAGTTTGTTATTCTGAAACTATGGTGAACTCAAAGATGATGAGTATTTTATTATACTTTGCGGATTAGCTCTAGAACAAAACATCGCAGGATTACGACTCTTGCAGTCTATGAAAGATCCGAGAATGCTTCATAAAGCTTATATATTTTCGAGGACAGGGTTCAACTAATTGAAAGATTATCGACGAATTTTTGAAAATAGCGTTGAAAAGGGACAATTTATGTTTTTCAGATTTTGAAATCGGTTCCATTCAGAAATATATAAGTTCAAATAACACGATATTACGGGGGTTACAGAATGATTTTGCCCTCTTTTAAAAAAGAATGGAGGAAAAAATATCAATTTGTGGATTCTACACAAAATTTTAACATCATAATAAACTACATTTTAACTACATATTTTTCTCCTTTGTAAAGGAGATTAACTCTATGTTTCGCAAGTTCCTGCGCATATTGCGTCACATATGGCGTCACAGTCTGTCGTCTTGGACAATTTATTCATCGTAAAGATCGTCATATAATTATTCAGGTTTTTTTATTTTAAAGCAAAATCACGATTCTTTTTTTTTTTTCCCCGAATTAATTATCTCCAAAAAACCAATGCTGTCTATCTGTTGATTATTATTTGGATTGAGTTTTATTTTAGAAATTCCTTCGTGCGAAGAACGGGTACTCCAATTAGTAAACAATAAATACATTTCAAACACAAAATGCCTGATTATGAAGCCATGAATCAATTTACGCCTCCAATTTATTCCGATGATTAATGCGACAATTTTTTTTAAATTAGGCACTTAGAAAGCAATGAATAAACTGTTATATTGGGAAATGAAATTTTCCCTTCTAGTTAGATTATTTATTAAGAGCAGACAAATTTATTTCATTATGAAAGAATTCTCAATTAAAATACCTATTAATGGTTAATCGAAAACTATATTTTTTATGTATATTTGAATTTCTTCAAAACATAAGGAAATTTAATGAATGTAAGTGTAGTAAAACCGACGTTTTATTTCTTGTTGGTTTTAAATTGTAATTTTTGTTATAGTTCTGAACTGAGAAACTTTCATAAACAATTCTTGATAAGACTTTTACTCCATGAATTTAAATTTCATCTTTAAAATTTAATTTTCTAACTTTGAGGTGTATCACGCTGTCTCTTAATTAACTAACTAGGATAATTTTTTACTGATTTCCAGAGCACAATAATAAAACCAGGAGTTGAAAATACGAAAAACAAATAGTGCATAGCTTTCGAATAATAACAATTCATACGAAATTATAAAAAAATAATATAGTAAACTGTTTTCTAAAAGCATTGCACATGCTTCTTTTGGCTAAATATTTACAATATAAACTAGTTTATATCTTTCAATTCAATTGTATATAAATTAGGAACGACACACATATCAAAATGCCACCCTCTTGTAATATAAAACAATCCAAATAATTCAAATCGCTTTGTAAGAAAAATTTTTAACTTTAAATTTATTTCGTAAATAGATCGATAAAATGAAAACAGAATAGAAACGCTCGTGCCATCACATGTTGAATCACACAAGTAACGTATTTATACAGCGAAAATAGTTTGCAATTAGTAAAAAAAAAAAAAAAAAAAAAAAGCGAAATATTTATTTATTTTATCAATTTAGAAAAAACAATACTGACGATAAGGTATCATTAATACAAGCACTCATGTATTACTCCAATCGTGAACCAATAAATAAGAAAGCAGAAAAAAGTATAAGAAAAGACGAGGAGTAAAAAATCATATGAAATTTACGCTTATTAATAAGAATTTTATTCATTTTTATTCGAATTAGATTTTATGCCAATATATCATAAAATGAGATTTCATTAAATCTCTTTCTATTTGATACATTTAACTTTTATATTTACATTTTAATGAAACTAATATAGAGCTCTATTTGATTCGAGATCAATGATTATGGAATTTGAACTTTTCTACCTCTTCCTTATTTTAACGTTTAAAAAGGATATTTTCAGCATGCGTACAAAGATCACCGGATTCTTGGTCAAATAATTTAAATTTGTTTTCCAAAATAATAATAATAATTAATTTTTTTTACCGCTGCATCTTCTTGAGTTAAAATGGTGTTAAACAGAGTAAAACTCGTTATGTCCAAAAAAAACAAAGAAATAATTAGAGCAAAAATCTTAACACAGAAAACTTAACACATTAACTTATGAACAATCAGATAATGCGAAATTATACTGCAGTCGTGACAAAGTACTATGTAATTTCAAACATCTTTTTTATCCTCCTTTTAACAAAAGAAGAAATGTTTAACACGAAAATATTCCACTTCTCGGATCCAGATGAACCCTCTCCCCCCCCCGAGAGGAGCTTTCTTATTCCCGTTAGACCGAACAAAATAAACAATCTGTTGGCTCTGATGACTTTTACTAGGTTACCGCTCAAAAGATCACATAGATGCATAACAATATTTCAGATAAAAGCAATATTTTGTTACGTATATATGCATTGAATATTTATAATTATTTGAAATGTATATATGTGCGTGTGTTAAAGAGAGACTTTCAATGTATGTACCTACAAATAGTAAATTTTAGCAAGGAACAGAATTAATAAGATTTGATATCATCGTAAACATTGGTGATTCTTTTCACATGCATCATTTAACATGAAATTCTTTTAACGAAAAATATTTTAGTCTCCTCAGTCTCATTTTGAATGTTTTTCACTGCACATTAGACCCAAAATAATTATAGCTTGAGTATACATAAAAAAATTATGAACAATTTAAAGCTACGTTATTTGCAAGGTCAAAAATAACAATAAATAAATAATATATAAAGTGCGAGAGTTCCAATGTGTTCTTGCCCACTATTATTCCCAAAAGAGAATAAAGCTTTTATCCACTTAGTACTATTGCGTTGGGGACTACGTATATCCTCTCTGGAGCATCTGTATCCGAGAGCAGACAGCTGTGACGTCCCTACATCTGCGCAAAACCATCTGTTTGCATCGACTGCACAGTCCCCTTGTGACACTGCATCTGGTAAACGCAAGTATAGAACACTATTCTCGGAATAGAACACAAAGCATTTTGACGTCTGGTGCTAGTACAAGTAGAGTGAATGAATGATGAAAGCGGGAAAAAAAAATAGCTCCTGTGAAGTATGAGTTTTATTTCCGAAAATAACGGAAATGATTGAAAATAAATTTGCTTGAAAAACGAATGCAATTCGAAAATGACATTTCTTGGAATGTGATTCATAGTGATTCTAGTAAAAAGAGTATTTCTCTCTCAATGTTTAAATGTTAAAAAAAAAAAAATTAGTATTAGAAATGCATGAAATATAAATATATTCTCTGTTTTGTTTTCATAGCCGCTAGAGATTAGAAACATTTTTGACAAATTAGTAGAGTTAACCTCTGTAAATCAGATCTGGGGAATCGAAATGCAGGTTAAACGGAGACTCGGAAAATAATGAAAAAAAATCAATTACCGAAAATCATCTTTATATCGAACAAATCGAGAATGAATCTTATTTGTGATTGGTTGTGACTGTTTATTAAAGTCATATTTAGAAGCAACAAGAGGACTATTAGCGTCGTACAACGCAATTTTGAACATCGGTCAAATGACGAGGACGATGTCTAAGCTGGCAGATGCCTCTCCAAACTTCCACATCACGCCAAGGGGAAAGTTTGGTACCTCAACCTGATTGAAAGTGCGTCAGTCCGCTACACACCATGACATCAGAGCTCAAACCCACGATCCAACGAAAACAACTCCGACCATGAGACGGCGACTATGACCACTAGGTTACACGGCCATATCCTATTTACGGAAGATAAAGAGATCCATTTTGTAGACAATAGAAGTGGGCTTAAAGTTGTTTTATTGCATTTCCCATTAAGACAATGTGGCACCATATGCCCTTTGACCCTAATGATAAGAGGTGTAATTAAGATTTTGTTGACTTTGCACAGAATATTTGTAACCCCCCCCCTTCCCTTTCATACATTCATAGCCGTTAGTAAAGGAAACAATTTTGAAAATATGCTGATGAAACAAATAAATGTTGTTATAGCAACTTGCTTCTAATTTTTTTTTTTTTTTTTTCAAAAAACTATTTTTCGTGCGAACCTACCCGAGTTAAAGGGGTTCAATTTAAGAAGGTTCTGTTGTAGTTGATTTTCAGTGAATATTTTTTTTTAACTACGTGCTCGAGAGATAAAAATCCTTTCCCCCCAAGAGTTTTAAAATATTTATTGAATTGATTGGGCAAAGGCGGTCAAAGCAAAATATCATTTCATTTTTAGTCCCACTGCATTTCACAACAAGTTGAAAATTAATGTAAACAATAAATAACATGAATTCCCTACAAGCAATTCCCTAAATTTGGGTTGTTTCTGGATAAACATACAACATTAGTTCGTAATAAGAATCTTCTCTTCCCCCTTCTCTCCCTCCCCAAAAGGCTATTTCTTATATTGTTTGTGTTTCAAATTTCAAAATAAGTGTTTTACCAAAAATAATATTGGTAAATAATATGGTAATATCTCAATCATTGAATCAATGACACTATCAAAAGATTATTATTTTTTAAATGTTCAAGCTCAAAAAATTATTTTAATGTCTAACTTAAATTTTTATTTATCAAATCAACCTGAAACTGAATTATTTTGAACAAAATATTTTTTGAAAGGAAAGAAATGACAACTTGGAAATAATTTCGCGATATGATATGTGTCAGCATATTTCAATGAGTTTTATACATTTTAAAATAAAATAAAACACGCAATTTTAATAATGCAATAGATTAATTTTGTGCAATCTGATAATTGTTCCTAAATTAAATATAATTAGAAACTGTTAAGAATTTTTAGTTCTTTGTCGTTGTTTGATATAAAATAAACTTAAAAAGGAAAAAGAACTTCAAGCTGTATGCAGAGGGAAAAGAACGTAGTCTGTAACTGCATATGGGGGGGGGGGGCCCAGGGGACTTTTAAAAAAAAAAAAAAATCTCACATTCAAAATATATATGAAATAATTCTCATTGACATTTAAAAGAACTGCAAACATTTCTAAGAAAAAATTTATTTTAAAATCAAATCAGGAAAAGTTTTTAATAGAATTCACAAACGGGGCCACAAAGAAAAATTCTAGGAAGATAAATGATAATTTAATAAAACTCATGCGTGTGAAACATCCGCAACAAGGAAGAGTGTCTCTTGAAATAAAGAACTGGGAAAAAAAGAAAAAACAGTTCCACAGAGCATGACTTAAATATTGTTATTTATAATACAAGAGCAACACGTCCTTTTAATTCTGATGTCAACCAACCGTTAAACAACGACCTACACAATAAAATGAAAAGCCAAGGTCACCGGCCGATGTTAAACAGCTGATCGAGAACTCCGCGTACGCCTGTTTAATGTTTATATCCATGTGCTGCCCTCTGTGGGTCAAGACGTGAATTTCATTACAACATCGAAGTTGTTTACATTTATTTCATTAAGAACTAATTATAAAATGAAAATTTTCTTTTCGTAACGTAGAACTCTCATTTCAACATAGGAATGATTTAGTTAAGGAGATATAGTATCTTAAAAATGACCAAAATAGCGAGGATAAAAAAAAATTACATTATTTTAATTGTATGACTGTTCTTAATTTATGCACAAAATTTTATAATTCTAGCAACATTATTTAGTGAGTTCAATTTTTTAAATAGTGTGCCAAATCATTTAATTGACCTTCAAAACTTTACACTGTGTTGTCTTGGCTTTTTATTTTTCTTAACGGTCATGTATTGAAAATGCCAAGGCTTTTTTTGTAATCAATATAAAGGTTTGAAATTTTTTTTATTGTCTTGTATATGTATGATAAGTTTATGAATGAAATTAGGATTTGGAAAAAATAGTTTTTTCCCGATTATTTTGTTTATGTTTAGTAATTTTATGCATGAAATTAGGATTAAGAAAAATAGTTTTTTTCTTACTGTTTATGTTTGATACTTCTATGCATGGAATTAGGATTTGGAAACATATTTTTTTAAAAATAAAATTAGATGTAGCTGTTTTTTTAACTGTTCTTCGTAGGGTCTGAAAGAAAAAGTTTTTAAAACTAAATATTACTAGTGTAAACAGATGCACCATGCACAGAACTGTGTGAAACACTTCTAAGAAATGTGTTTAAAATTTATATTTGTTTAATATTAATATTTGTTTAAAAATATTAAATGCTGTGAAAGTTGTAGAAAATTAAGTAAAGATTTTTAAGAAAAAATTAATATTTCAAACAAATGTTTACTTGAAAATAAAATCGCCCCCCCCCCCCCCCCAATGCATACTTTATGTATACTCAAATACGAAAGTAGACAAAATTTTAAAAATTGCTCAAGGCATCATCACACTTTATTATGTAACTACGAAATACAAAGAGAAAAATGAAAATATACTTTTACAGCATAAAATTGAGTATTAAAACGCAGAAAACAAATAATAGATTTTTTTCTAACTAAATATTACTAAGTATTAGCAGCAGAAATTTTTAAATATATATATGTCAAATAAATTTCAAAAAAAAAAATCAGAATTTTATAAAAATAACGAATTAATTTTAGAATGTTATATGACACAATACCTTACAAAATATCAATACTCTTTATTTATTCTCAGAATGAAGTTGTCTCTTTTTGAGCAATCCACGTAAAACTGATCTTCAAATGTACATAAAATAAATAAATAAATAAAAATAATGAAAATAAAAGTAGCAAAATTCGGTCACCTCCTTCAAATAAATTAGCAATTTCCTCATCATTTTTGCATATAAATTACCAAAATATGCATTTATAATTGAAAATCTCGCTAATAGGAAATTTGTTTATTCAGCCAAAAGATTAAAATCGTTTGCAATGAGGATACGCACTCATTTTCGTACTTATCTCTTTCTTTGATCAGTTGGATGACACCATGCACATCTTTGATGAGGTTTAGAAAGATTCCAGTTTCGGAAAATAGGGCGTGAAAAAACAGAATCTTCTATTTTATTTCCATGGGAACTTGCAATGAAAATAGTAGAGGAGAACGGTCATGCTGAATTGGAAATGGCGACGGAGCGGGACGGCTTGCCTAATTAATCTTGACCACTTGTTTGCATCACTTTTCGTATTAGCGGTATTAGTGACCTACTGGTATAATTAACTGCATCCTCACGCATATATGAAATGCAATTCTTGATTGCATGAACGATAGTAGTGAAAGAAATGAAATAAATAACGTAAGATATTCTGAGTTACACAAAAATAAGTAAGAAATCAATTATCCAGATAATTAAAAAAATTAATTAAAAATAAAAATTACGTTCACGAAATCAAATGACCTTAAAGGGACTCATATTGGAACACACATAAAATTTGCATTTGAATGGGAAAAAAAAATCATTTTCAAACAAACATTTATATTTATAATCTTAATTTTTTTTTCAAAATACTTCAAAATTTTAAAATTTTATCTACTTTTACAAATTTTGATATTTCTGAACAATTTTTATCTCAGTTTTTTGGAAGTGTTTCTAACAATTATGTGCATGCATTTAATACTGGAGTTATTTATAGTCTTATAATTTTTTTTTATAGATAACACAGTAAAAAAAAAAACTAATCCTGAGGAATTTACAAAAAACAACTTCTTACCTAAATCATTATTCCATAGATATAATTATTAAGCATATTATTCAAAACAACCAGAAGGAATTTCAAAATTTTATAATGATTTAAAGAAAAAAAGCCTAAGTATTTGAAGAGCAGTGAAAAATTTAAAAAAAAAAAGTGAATGAGAAAAAGTATTTTAGAATTTTTAAAGTCAATGAAATTAGCACATCATTACAGAAATTTGAATAGCTCTCTAAATATTGTAGCTAGAATTATGAAATGTTGTACACATATTTAGAAAAGTCATACAATTAGAATAAGGTAATAAAATTATTTTCGATATTTTGGTCATTTTTAGGGTACTGTGTCCTTTAAAAAAAATAAACCTTTTCCGGACGAAATATTTTTAAAACGAAAAAATAGCTCTCGTTTAGCTGATATGTTCATGTTTATCTCCTCTCTTAATTACTGCCTTCTGTGACGCTAACCAATTCTAGCGATGTGCAACCAATTGCTCTCAATTTTAAATTCGCCGACGTTCCTCGCAAATTGGCAATCTCCCGAGATATCGACTTCTACGATCCTCTTATTTAATCACTTTTTAAATTTAATAATGGAAAAATATTTTGATTATTGACTTTAATTACCTAAATTAAAAAGGTTAATTTTTTAAAAAATTAATAGAATCTTGGTAATGAATTTTAAAACTAATAGGAACCTCGTAATTCAGGCCGTTGTTGTGAAAAAATACGGTTAATTAAGAGTATGCGAATTGTCAGCTCATCTAAGTTTTTTCCTGTTTGTACCGGTTTGTTTGTTTGTGAAAGGATTGATTGAACGTCATTGACAAAAACAAATTTCTTATTTACCGCTTGAATAGAAAGAGATAACATAATTAGACGTATGTGTGTTGTTTCATAACATTTTTATACTCCTGTTCATATTTAAAAATTTATTCTATTTTAATTAGAGCGGTTTTTTGTTAATGCAGTCAATAAATTGCTGTATTTTTTAATGCGTCGTCTTATTTTTCGCCTTATATTTGTCTAGCAGTGGTTACACTTCGAACCGTCACAAGTATAATAAAAACAGAAAAGAAACTTTATTCATTTGATAGTTCGAAACTAAGTGGTTGCTATGGCAACATAATACAAAAATTAGCCCATTGTTGATAACGTTGTTTATCCCTATTGCTTTAAAACGAAATAGTGATCAGATTTTTAAAAACTTTATTTTTGAAAACTTTTTTTTTTTTTTTTTTAAAAAAAAAAAAAATGTTTTATAATTCTTGTCTTATACTAGCAAAACTAAATAGATTCTAAATTTTATCCGTTATAGGGGGAAATGATGCATTTATAAAATGTATCTAAATTTTAAAGACGTGATACGATAAATGGATATTCGTGTTGAAAATACGAATTTCAATTAATATTGGGATATTTTTTTCTATCCGAAAATAAGTTCCGAGAAAGTGAACTGTTCGGTGTGACATTCCCTCGAGGCAGCCCGACTCCAGATCAGAAGGTTGTGTACTCAAATCACTTCCGGGTCACCAATATTTACAGGCTCAAGGAATTTAAACAGAATTCGAATTGAATCAGAGGGCTTAAGCTTCACACTTTCAGCGAGGATCTCGAACAACATTATTCTCTCTTTTCCCCCTTCAAAACAACATTTCTTATGATACAGTTATAGATACAATTATACAGTTATGTACGCAGTAAAGAAAAACTGACGATTTTTTGAACAAAAAATTATTAATTACAATTTTTGCGATGAACGGAAAAATTAATTTACCAAACGAGTTTTTATGTTTGTCTCCATAACAACTGTTTAGATATAAATACATGGAATTTACTTTCATTACACAGAGCACAAATTTAGTTTACAATTAGTAGTATATAGATTACGATTACATCATATTGAAGATTCGTGTAGAGGCACTATTTACGTCCCTACAGAGCCTTAAAATGTTTAAATACGTTCGAAACACGGAATTCATATCAAGGGACATAAATATCTATATCAAAGTTTAAAATTTAACAAAAATGTTTGTTTCGAAATATCCTTTACAGAGTTGCTTTTATAGGGTGCATACATGCTCGAATATCCCCTTTCCCCCCCCCAAAAAAAAAAAATCAGTATAACAATATTTAAAGAATGAGAAAAAAAAAACATTTTTGCAGGGTGAAAAAATTCTTTCTCAAAATTAGAAATATACGTTAAAAATAATTCTATCGTATTTTTCCGTGTAACAAGGAACTATAATGATTTATAAATGTGCAATGAGGTTTAAAACTAACTCAATACAAAAAAGAGATGGGAAAAAATATCTAAGACTCAAAGAGGAATCAATTGTTAATCTATTATTCTGCATATGTGCATGAGAGATGCACATCAGATGTCAAATGCTCTACTTGAAAAATAGTTTAGAATCAAATTACCGGGCGTTCCCCTTACGAGAAACAAAACGAATGGTCAACACCGCGCGCAGAGATATTCTTACACAAAAGAATCATAAATTGGGTGCCATTTTCAACTTAAACAATAGACAATGAGCAGTCATGTGTACCGTTTCTTTTGTGAGCTGGCTATTCGAATATTTATTTACTATTCACAACATGAAAAGGGGGACAAAAGCAGAGAGAGTGTCTGCTTCGTCTGACGATTTTTTACATTATTTTTCTCCGATATATCATCTGACGTAATGAAAAGAATATTTAAAATTCTTTTCATTATGTCAGACGATATTACTTTTTAAGACACAATGTTTTTGAAGGAGAAAAAAAAAACAACAACTAAACGTAGAATTTCCAAATAAAATAGTTTGACAAAATAATGGCAGCATGAATTTCATAAATTTTATTATGTAAATCGAAAGAAATGAAAATGCGATGATATTATGAAATACTTTGAAACACACAAAATATCTTTTTCAATAAAAATATGTTAAAAATTATTAATAAATCCTATTGTTATTGTACTATCTAGTTCTAAAAATAAATTGAACTGTTCTTTTATGATGCATTAAAGGAACATAAATATTGAAATAAAAATGATTTTTTTATACTAAAATCGTTGGATGAAAAAGATACAATCGAATATGTAAATAGGAAGCCTAGGCAGTTTTTTTTTTCTTTCTTTTTCCCGTATTAAATTTTTTTTAATCATATTTTGTTCGTGTGAGAATGGATTTTACAACTACAGAAAAGCCTTTTAGTTAGCTAACAAGCACAAAATATGATGCAACATTAAAATCTTTTTAAATCCATTAAAATATTTTTAGTTGAATTTCATATAGTTATTTCAATTATTTTGCAGTAAAAAAAAATAACAATGCGTAAAATGAGACGAGAGAGAATGCATAACGGAGAGTCTCGAACGAAAAAAAAAAAAGTTCTTTCTAAATAAAGAACAACTCAAATTTCCAAAGAAAAAGAGTACGAAAAGTGCTAAGCTCTTCCTTTCAGAAACTATTTTTAACTTTCTAAAGGGAGAATATTTGTTTTGTTTCAAACGGGTCTTAAGAAACCACAACAGGAATTAAGCCGTTTTTCAGATCATTAAAAAAATAACGAGACATTTAGTGTTATCTCCAGGGAGGGAAAAAAACAACTGATTACAGATTTGCAGTTAAAATGCAAATTGCACCTGCTGATATAAAAAAAAAGTAAAAAAAATAATAAATTCTCAAGGTTGTACGACAAGAATATCATTAAGTTCTCGAAACTGATTGGATGATTATTTCAAATAAAACTGAAGAAGAAAAATTAAAATCTTACAAGAATTTCCATGTACAGAAAATAAATTAAACATTCGATAAGCACATTTTTTACCTGCTGATATGATATTGTTAACACAAAATGTTATGAAACTTTAGCAAATATGTATTCATTCTACATAATTGTACCAAATTCATCTACATATTTCTAATAAAGATAAATACAATATAGAATTTTTAAGTAAAAATCAGGTTTACAAAATAATCAAGATTCAATTTTTTTTAGCAAATAACTTATTTAGGTTATTTGTAATGAATCTTGTGACTATTTTTGAAAATTCTTAGAAAGTTTTAGAAAACAGTGCTATTTGTGAGTATTGGTGAAAATACGAATAACTTACAATACCGAATGAAATTAACTCTTATCAATTATTGAAAATGCGATATATTTGTAATCTAATTGTGATGCTTCTTATTCTATTAATACGAAAATTCTATTAAGCTTTCATTTGTGTTCACTTCTGTACGCATAAATATATATCAATAACAGATATTTAAAATATTTTGCCCAAGTGGCAATCGTGTAGCTGATGAGAGAAGAAACATTCTGAACTCTAATTCCTTTAAGAACTAGCTACCGCAGTAGCCTAGTGGTCATGGTTTCGGATTCGTGGCCGACAGTTTTCGTTCATTTGCCGGTTCGAGCCTTGGCCGCTAAAGACCCGCCGTGTAGCTGGGGCTGATGCACATTAAATCTGTTGCGACCCTCAGTCCTCCCGTTGGCGTAGTGTGGAAGTTAGGAGGGGGATGTCAGCTCAGGTGTCGTCTTCGTCACTTGACCGAGGTTCAAAATTACGAGGTCCGTCGCCAATAGGCCTCGAGTTGCTTCTAGTACTACGTTAATAAAAGCTAAATTAAAATCCTATAAGAACTAAAGTGTCCCCTTTCTAAGGCACTTATCTTACATTACGTTAAAAAATTATAAATTGCGCAATACTTTATACTGATTAGTTTTGTCAATCAAATTTAAAATAGGGTTCATTCAATCATGCTCATTGTAATATTCTAATTCATTTTTATTACTGTTTTATGTATTATTTCTCTGAAAATTACATAAAGAGCATAACATTTGCATCTAAAATAATTTAAAAGCTCAAAGATTGCAACGTATGTACTTAACGTTAGTTTTTATCTAATGTATTAATTATTTTCACATTTTTACTGTTCAATCAACGTAGCTTATTTTAGATACAATTTTACATTGATTGCACATTGAAAATTTTGATGAAAATAACATTTAATTTCAATTATTCATTAAAAACAAGCTGTGTAATTTTTTGGGTGTATTTTGGAAATAAATATTATGTTTATTCTGATATTTTATGTGTACCTTATAAAAAGTATTTTTTCTGTTATATGTTTGCTAACCAGATGGTTGATTTACGCGGAATGATGGTGTATTACAGCATTCTGATGAGAGAGATTTAATTATTAAAAATTTCAGACAAGCGTAACATCAGTGTAAAAACTTATTTTAACAGTAGGTAGAAAAAATTTAACTATTTGGCTTTAACAAGTCTACTTTCCTTATCATGAAAGGTATTTAAATGGTAAGGTTTCACTACTAGCATCAACACAATTTTGTTTTATTAATTATAAAATAATTTAATTTATTTTATAATTATTGTCATTTTTGTAGCCTTACCATGGCAAAACAAACGGCGAGTTTAGAAAAGATCACGCGATTAAAATGTTGAAAGTTTCGAATCACCATTTTGCAATAATATTTTCAACAGACTGACCTGTCTTTGAAGCATGCTTCATTTTAAAATCAAGATCATTAGCATCTTTCAGCGAACAAAACTACTACATCTGTACGTAACATCCACTGCTTATCATGTCTGCACCTGACAACATCATTTGAATTCCAGAAAACAGAGTTTATAACAACCAAACGATTTCAGTTCTCTGACTATCCCCTTCTTCTCCCGCATTCCACCATTTCGTCACTCTGCAAACCTCTTTTATGATGTAAAACCCTTAAAGTAGAAAAGGTTTCTTATATGAGCTTTGCAGTGCATCAGAATCGTTTGGTAAAAAGGGGACTTTTTTTTTTTTTTTTTTCAGTGTAATGGCATCTCTTCACGGGAAATGTTTCTAAAAGAGCTAAATCTTTACGTCATCAAGCAAGAGCGTGAATCCCTGCTAACAGAGAAGGAGAAAGAGGAATGACTGGAGAAGGGGAGAGACTTTTCATGACAATTCCCCCCCCCCCTCCTTTGCAGCAGACGCTGCATTCTTTTCCAAGCCCCTTTTACACTCTTCCATGTTCTGAGAGGAAAGAAAAACAGTTTCCTACGCAAATTGGGAGCCGTAGACGTGAAATTTATCGTTGTTTTCGAAATTTGTTGACTTAATGAATGCATTCAGCGTGACTCAGTCGTTTCGAAAATTACGGATTTCATAGCAGAATAATGAATGTCTGCATATGTCATTACTTGAATGAAAAGTATGATTGCGAGACAAAATGCATATTATATATACACTGTGGCCCAATGATTATAGGTTTGAATTGATAGAATACATTTTAAAGCTTAAAAATTGTAAACGGCTCCATATATGAATAATTTTAAAATGTGAGCATATCATTTGTCCTAAAAACAACTTTACGTAGATTACATTTTCGGTTTATATTTAGTAAAAAACTATAATTTTGAATCAGTCTTCTAATACAACAAAATGTATGAACGTTAGAGGATAAAAAAAAAATTGAAAAGTGTGACAGAAACACATTTATGGAGAACGTAATATGTAAAAATATACCACAATTACAAGTTGTTAAGTAGAAAATTAGAGATAAACCTTTTTTTTTTTTTTTCTTGGTCATTGTAAAATGCCAGAAATAAAAATTAAGAAAGGAGAACAAATGTTAGTGGAAGACAGTTATCAAAATTCATTTTCATAAAAATAAACACAAGATATTAATTCATAATACAATAAATAAAAACATTCAAGGCTAAATTTTTTTTTGGTGGCAATTTATCTTCTGTGATACTGAGGTTCAACTCAAAGATGAAGGAAAATATACATTTTTTAATGAGAAAGGGAAAAAGCAAACCTAATCAGACGATAAAATAAATAGCTATAGATCAATGATCTTTTTAAAGGACATTGTGATATAAAAATATTAGTAACTGCTAATAATAACATGTAAATAATAATGTAAAATAAATTAATTTGAGAATGAAGCATGCGCATTTTTCAAATCAGATGAATACATCTATAATCTATTATTCTGAAGTTTAACTCAAAAATAAATGGAAAATATACATATTTCTTTAGATTTCCACAAAAAAAGTGTAAAATCAAACCTGATCAGGCGATAATATAATAAATGCAAATCAATTATCTTTTTCAGGAGACATAGGGATCGAAAAATATTTATAATGGTTAATAATAAATGTAAAATGAGTTAATTTAAGAAGAAAACGTGTATATTTTCCAATCAATTATTAAAATATTAAGTCTCAATGAAAATTAATCATTTCAAAATTCGTTTGAGCAAGATAATACTTCCTGAACTTGGGAACAAAAAAACAAAGGACTATGATAAACATTTTTGTTTTTATTTAAACTATTACTATTAAACTATTTTTAAATAAAAAAATATAAAGGACATATTAAGGACAACGTTGAATTAAATATATTTTATCGGAATTTTGAAGTTAAAGCAAAAGGTTTTTTTTTTTTTCATCGATTTAATCCAACTTACATCTTTCATCCAGAGAAGCGGCAAAAACCTTGGTATTTTTCTCGAGAAGGTACAAAGGAAGTTCAGTCGAGGAATTCAGTGGAAAAAAATGAACAAAAACTGATAAAAAAAAATATAAAAAGGTATTCTCCAGACAGAATAGAGAAACTAAAAGTCTTGTACATTCGCTCTAACTTCCGATACTAGAGGGGGAAAAACTTTATAAAAAGTTTTAAATAAAGATAAACCTCAACAATGGAATATTCGCGTGCCTAGATTTCGGATATCATCCAATACAACAATCCGCAATGATTTTTCCCTTTCTATTATTTATCAGTCGTTCGCATTCTTTTACTTTATTCTTTTCTGGAGGGTTTATCGTGTTCTGCGGAGAAGGAGCTTAAATAAAATAAAAGTTCTTGCTTGTTCAAATACTTCCAGGTTTCAAAAATACCGAAATTGAATTCTGAGTGTACTAAGGCTTGTTGTTTTGGTTGCGTGAAATATACGGTCGGAACTAGAAATAAATCGTTTGACAAAATGTCTTTTATCACGACAAAATGCTTATGAGAAAATCATTTGTTTCTTAAAAGTATTCTTCCAGGGATAGTTTGTTTTGCAAAACGGATTTATTCTTTCAACTTCATTTTAAATGAGTAAAAATAAATATATGAAAGGAGATTTTGTTAAAAATGAGGTTTAAGAATAAAAATAAATAAGCAATAAAAATTGTTCTATGTAAACGTTTGCAAAGAACAGATTTAGCCACCGAAGATTTTAACTTTTTCGAAAAACATAATTTTTAAATTATTCATTTATATATTAGAATTATAGCAAATGAAAAAATTTAAGTTTAATATAATTACTGCTTCCATAAAACGAAAATGAATCACGTGAAATTTCAAGCTTTATTTTGAAAAAAGGTCGGGTAACCAATTTAAACACTACCTAAAACAATAGTCCCTCTAGTAATTAAATGCAAATTAAGATGTATATATAGCAGTATCACAATTATAAAAATATACATGTAATAAAGAATCTTGCATAAAAGAAATATTGTTTTGATTTCTTTTTTTTAAACATTGTGATAATCAAAAAAAAAAAAAAAAAAAAACTACAACAAATGAAAAATTGTTACCAAAAGATACATTTGTAAATTAACATTAAAAAGTAAGCCGCAATTTATTGTTTTAAAATCTTTAAAAATTTATTGGGAAAAAAACAATGCTCGCTCAATTAATATTTGAAGCAATTTTAATGGATGTTTTATATGAGAAAAAGCCCATTATAATCTGTTTGAATAAAAAATACCTTCATAGATGATTACCAAAAATATTTATTCTCCCTCCCCCCCTCCGTGAAATATGTTAAGCGGATGCATTACCAAAGCATTTATCCTAAAATTTTTCTCACTCCATTTCATTTCTAAAACTCGCAGCTTTTGAAAAAAAAAAACTAATAAAGAATTAAACTAAATATTTATTAAGTTAAAGTTTACAATAAATATCTTTTAATTAATTACAATTAACCCTAAATATGCTAAGCGATATTTTAAGTAATATACAAATTAATTTTTAAAGTAACAATAAGAAATTTTAAGGAACGCAAAAGTAAATACTACTCTCTCGGTAATCCGGCATATATCGGACCAAATAACCACCGGATTACCGAAAATGCCGGATTACTGGAAAGTCATTCATAATAATGCATTTAAGCAGAAAAAGCTACGTATTATGGTATAAAATGTATTACAATATAGCAAATAAAATGTCAAACACATGAAATAACTAAAACTACCAAAATGATTGTTTCGTATTCATATTATACATAATCCTATTGAAGTAGAAGGCATAAAATAATTTTCCATGATTCGTGATCGATGCCAATTTACTGACAGAGCCCGAAAGGTAAAAAGCCGGATTATAGATGGGTGTTGTTTTTTTGTTCTTGTTATTATTATTATTTTTTTAAGAATGTTTTTGCCACACGTTACTCTTTTGCCGAACAACACCAAAACAACAAAGCTTACAGAAATCTCCAATATCAAAGTAACTCGTTTCAAAGAATTTTTGTCCCAAAAGTCACCTTCAAGCCAAACTGAAACCGCTAATTCCCACATTCACAGACAGAAAAAAAAAGTGCAGAACCATAACGTTCTGATGATACAACCAAGTAAAATTGTTACAAGGATATAAAGCTGGTGATCTTTCGTACAAAAAAATAAAGCAGCAAACCATAATTCTCTCGACTGGATTCAAGTGGAAGGCTGACCAAGCGTAGAAGACTCAGAGGCAGATGGTGAGGGTAAAAAAAAAAAAAAGTAATAACATAAAATGCAGACAAAAAAAGGATTAAAAAAAAACTGTTAAAAAAATGGCGTAGTCCTTACTGTCACACTCCAGCAACTTGGAAGTACATCAGAAATAGCCCTGTGGCACAGTTAACGATTAAATTTGTCTCCAGGATTGAATCCTTGCCATGGCATGATGACCGAAAGACAGCAATTTTTTATTTTTAAATCTTTTTTCAAGGAAATCGTCATGAAAAGGGAAAGCTTTTTAAAACACGATAATTTTTGTTGGATGGGGGAAAAAATTCCAACGAGGATGCATTTTCTGTATTTTGAAGGAGGGATAACGAAGTAGGTTGGGAAAATTGATGGGTTTTAAGACTTCTAAACACGAGATTGATACTTGAAGGGGAGATTTTTTTTTCTAAAGATGTCAGAATAAATGAGGAAAATTTCACAATTGACAAGAACAATGCTCTGAGGAGTTGTTAAAACTTCACCTAATTTCAGACCTTTCTCGCAAATAACATTGAAGATAACAACAGATTATAAGAAGCTTATAATTCTGAATTGTAGCAATTCCTTAATTTATGAATAATTTCATATTGTATTCGTAATTGTGCTACATATAATAAGTTCGAAAGAGAGAAAAAAAATAGTTTTTTAGTAGGTATAATGAATTTTATTTCACACAATTTTCTGCATTACACTAAACTTCTCTTTCAATGTTTAATATTGAATTGAGTGATTTTAGACAATTGATTAATTTTAGATGTGTAGGTATTTAATAGCACAAGTTGCATATATATATACATGCAAAGAATTCGCTCCTATTTTCTGATCCAATTCCAAATTATCCTTTTATTTATTAGATAACGCGCTGATAAAATCTGTTGAATCAACTTTCACATAGTCACAAATCTGTCGGAAATAATACCTACTAGACAGATAGACGTCATTAATATTCTTTGTTATTAGTTCAATTAATACCAATTGAATACCACGTGATTTGGAAATATCATCAGAAATCCAAATTATAAATTAACATGCAAGGTAAAAATTCATGCTCTTTTGCGCTCTTCTGATGTGATCCAGATGGTAGAGCTGCGTCTCTTACCTTCTCCATTTATATTATGTATACTTATTACCTATCTCTCTCATCGAAATGAATAAACAACAATGATAGTTTCAAGCGACCTTTTTTACTTGGTCATTGATCTTGATTTCTGGAGTGTTGTATATATGTAATGTTCCCACACCTAAAAGACATTTTACCACGGCAAATAACATACCTTTGCAAAAGTTCCTGGAAGTCTCTATTCGAGAAAAACAATTGTGCCCTCCTCCTGTCGATTTTTCTGGGTTCACCACTGCACGTACACACACACACACACACACACACACACACCACACACCACACACACACACATTTATATATATATATATATGTATATATAATATATATTGTGCAACAATTCATTTTATAATACATTCAGTAAAATATTATTGTAACAGTTTATTTATAAACTGAAAGTAATCTTAATAATTTTTAACTGTATTATCAATAAAAAAGACAATCTCTTACTTAACTTGAGATTTTTCCCACTAAATTACCGTCATTTTCAATATGTCCTACTTAATTTTTCTAAAAGAACAGTTAAATAAATTTTTAACGGCTACTGCGTAATGTCCTAATTCAAAGAGAAATTGGAGTGATAAATCTACACATTTTATTTTTACTTACAGGTTATTAAGTAGAAAATAAAATGACACACAACTGTGTTAAATCAATAGTGTCATAGTTTATGGACATTGAAGTTTTGTATGTATTTGGTAGGAAAAGAGAGAATAAAAAATTTTTAGAATATGCTGGAAATATTTTTCTTCAAAATAAAAACGCTGCAGCCATATGAATATACTTTGCGAATTTTCATCTTTCTATTGAAATATATTTCATTCAATGAATTTAAATGTGTACTTTAAATCCAAACGATTATATATTTTACGTTAACATTAGATTTACTCTTAAAATAGCGCCAAAGAAAAAAATAAAAATATTTTTAAAAATTTATAATTCGAATGTGTTTTAAAGGAAAAGGAAATGACAAATTAAATTTTTTGATAAAACTACACCAAAATATACTAATGAAACTTGAGAAGGAAAAAGTTAATATTTTACTTCTCTTTAAATATATTAACTACCTAATGAATAATTCAAAAACATAGAGAAAAACTAAATAATAAATTTATTTTTCTCCTAAATAAATATATGCAAATATAACTTTTAGCGCATAGAAAGAAATTAAAACATTATTCCAAGAATTTCCATAATTTTTTCATCGTACTTAAAGACACGGAAACTTAAAAGAATTTTGTTAAATTGTCAGATATAAAATTGTACTAAAAAATAAAAAAAAAAAATCTCAGACGGTGAAAAATAATTTTTTTTCAATCCGTGGAATTTGAGAAACAATGGAAATGAAAGTCAGCGAATAAAGTCTGCCTTCTAATTTGTTATGATGATTGAAAAAAGAATAATAAATGATACAAAAAGAAAGTGAATAATTCATTCCCTCTAGTACTGCTTTTTGACAAACGAGTGAGTGAGGGTGAAAAAAAAAAGTAAAAACTATCAACCAAAATCAAAATGGTTTTGACAAAGTTCCTTTTTCGTAGATGAGTTTTATCTTCTAGTCGGTTACGGAAATCGGAAGTTATAGTATTCGAAAGAGTCTAGGAACCTTTATAATGGTATTTGTAATAAAATCATCGTAATATGAATTTTTTTCAGCCCTTAATTCTAATCTACAACGCAATTTATATTCATGCTCTACGATAAAGAAATATTTATTGTTGGAAAATGGAATAATAAATTGATCAATCTCAATTGAAAAATAATTTGCAGAAAATATTGGCTGCACTTAAAATTACATGTAAAAATATTGGAAAATATTATAAAATTGATACTAAATATATCAATAAAATATTATCTTTTCTTTAAACTTTTTCTTCTTTTTGTGTTGGATGAAAAAAAAAATCTTGATTATAACATTAATTTATATTTTGAATAATCTAAAATTTTATACACAACGTGTTGCTAATTGGTATTATATAACTGTTTGTTTATACAATCTTCATTTCTCTGTTTCCAGGAAAAAAAAGAATTACAACTAATAAAATAAAAAAAATATATTATTCCTTTATTTGTAAGAGAAAATATGTGAATAAGAATTACTGTACCTGATAAATAACAGTGAAATAGTTTGGAATTTTTTTATTAGTTGTGGAAGAGAGATAGGGAAAGCATATAATTTAAATTTTTGAGACGTAAAATAAGAAATATTGCTTATTTTCAGGATTTAAAAATATTTTATTCACATTTTTATATGTACAAAACTAATGTGAATAGTTAATTCTATTAATCATGGGCAATTACTAATTTTATAAAACTATTTCAGTTTTCAGAGGCGTAAAACCTGTTAAAAACACTTCCAATGTTGAAATGCTATAACTTAAACGTTTAATTCTAATTTACGACACATTCGTCAATTTTTTTTTATTCATTAAATAAATATAAACAAAAATAACAATTTAATTGCAATATGAATTTATATTTTTATTTATTCGAACACATCAATAAAGTGAAAATTGCAATTAAATTCCAAAAACTTGAACCACAATCGAAAAGCACATTACAATTGACAAACCTAAAATGATAAAACCGTCAGAAAGAGACAAACAAAAAATTACAGAACAAGGAAAAAACAATCACAGAAAGTAATATCCACTACAACTAGAAAAAAAAAAAAATAACAAAATGGGTGAAACTTTCATTTAACGTGGTTCAAACTTACAATAAACAAAACTGGTCAAGCGATTACGACATAATTGACTAATACGTCTACCAAAAAAATGCAGAGATTTTTTTGAAGGTCACACCGTTAAATCTCTATTACAGAACAGAACTTTCCCCATCGAAACAAGTAGCGACTCTTAAATTCTCTTTTGTTTCGTAAACGCTGCTTGTTTGGAACGAAAGAAAGAATGGCGGAAATTTATGAGATAAAGAGAAAAAATCGATAAAGTCGAGGTTATGTATTATTTATATATTGTCTTTTAAGTAAGTGTACTGATCAAGTTGGCAATTAAACAGCGTTGTTCTTTTCTTTAATTATTTTATTTCGAAATCAGTAAAAAAATAAGCACGAATTTCTTTCTGGCGTAATTATATAAACGTGACGATCATCAAATTAACGATAAAACAAACTATATACTTTGTTTTGATCGATTAAACAAATTGTTAGAAAGAAGTTCAAACAAACAAAAAAAAAAAAAGAAGATTACTATATTTATTTTAACAACAAAAAATATCGATCTTGTACTAGAACCAAACAAGTTAAAGCAAAAACAGAATATAGAAATTATTTTTTCTATCAGTGATTTTTTAACTGATAATACGGTATAATAAATTATTTATTAACTAGAAATTATATTTTAAGTTCAACGATAGTAACTGAAATATATTTCATAATTTTGAAAATTTTGATTTCTGAAGATTATAGGTAAACAAAGTAATACATGCCAATTTTTTCTCTTCTATAGTAAAAGCACTACTGCATTGCCATTAATAATTTAACTTTCATCTATTATAGCACCTAAGGTATTTAAAGTCTTTTTATATACAGAGCATCTAATTTTCTGAATTAATTATACATTATTTAATTCATCTGATTGATTGTTCCTTTCTCGTGTTAGCACAGCACATCAGTCAAAACTAATTTATCACACAACAAAACATCGAAAGTTTTTCAAGACGAATACAGTTTTCAATAAAATGCTAAACTATAAAACAATACTCTATTTTAATAAAGTAAATGATTACATTTTTCAGTTTCGATATCTGTAACATATTTTCATTAAATGAAATAAACAGGAGAATTTTTTTTATCCTTTTCATTTATAATAGTCAAGCTAATTTTGAAATATTACAGCAGCATCAGTATCATTTCTAACGTGTAATCAAAAGTAGCTATATAGTGCTATGTGATATTTTTTCAACAATTCATAAAAACTACTTTCTCTGACGGGCCAAATTGTGAAATTCTTCCCAAATTCTTCATCCAAGCTGAGGCTGAAAAATGTTATTATGAATAAATAAATTCAGAACAACAAACGAGACCTACTAACAATAGATTTTCAATTTTCCATTTTGGTACAATGCAACGGAATGTTATTCAACGAAATGGAATGTCAACAATTCCGATATGCTTCAGGATAACTCAGTCAAAATAAATGTGTACAATCTTTCTGAATTGAAAAGCATTTATATTTTTTACCCTAATCTTGTGGGAAGAATACCAGTAAGGAATTCGACAAAGTAATAACGTTGTTTCTCTCTGGCACTAGAATAACTCCTTTCTCAAAATGTGGGATTTAAATAAATAAAATCTTAAAATCTTTCTTTGTCAATAAATAATAACTCAAAGTGAAATTGAAATATTACATGATATTCTAAAACTTTGCTTATAACATGAAATTTTAAATTTTTAATATAAAATTATTTTCAACATTTTTATAAATGTTAGGGTTTCAAATTCTCTCTCGTTCTTATCGTATTATACCCAAGATGAAAGGCTCATTTGCTTCTTTTCGAAAATCAATTTTTTATACAAAGTAATTTCACTTTTGAAATTTAAGAAAAATTTAAAGAATACATAAAATAAATAACAAGAATGTAAAAATAAACTGAAAACTGTTCAAAATAATCCCAAAGAAGTCACTAGTATGTTTTATTAAAAATAAATTTCTTGATATTTTATAACTCTTAAAAGATATTTTAAATTTAAAACAAAGTTCCTATTTAAACATAAATCTTCTCCTTATAAAAATATTGTACAAAAATAAAACAAACTAAGGAAAATATCTTTCTTTATGTTATTCTTTTGAAAAAAAACCTGCGAAAACTTTTTTTTAATTATTCTTTTTGAAACAGGCGATTAAAACACACAATTCACAACGAGAAACAATAGTAAAGTTATTATAAGTCTAATATCTAGAAACAGAATATTTTGTAATAAATTACATTGTGTTTTTTTTTCTTCTAAAATTTCTCTTCGATGTACCAAAAGACCAAAAAAAAAAAAAAAAAAAAAAGAAAACTTCTGAAATTATACAGATGAGTTACAATAATTTCTTTTTGACTAGAAATATATATAAAAAAATGTGTAAGCCATTCTAAGATAAAAGATCAAATTGGCTCGTGAAAGATGAAACGTCTAAGCCAAGAATAAATTGGTTTAAAAAGATGGAAGAATTTATCTACAAAGAATTTATCTAAGCTTTTAAAAGTTTTCGAATAACGTGTCTTTAGGCGGATTATTATAAATATTTTGAGACATTGTTGAAAATATTTTATTTCATTCCATTATGTTCTGATAAAAACACAAATTTAATATATGTCTTCCTATCTATTTGATTTTAAACATTTTAAGTCTTGAATTGTTATTCAAGATCTTAGAATTTATTGCAGTTTCAGAAATAAATCTTCAAATAATGACATTATTTACGTTCTTTAAACTTTGTTCTTGTGGATAGTATTATTTTAATAATTGTCTGTTTATTTGAGAAGTTAACAAAGAAGGTTAGGAAAGGTTTTCTGCAAAGAGATTATACAGCAAATTACAGTTAACGATTAAAAAAAAAAAAAAAACAAGTTAGTTCCTCATGATATTACTGCAACACATAAATAAGTCATATACAAAAATATTTCATTTAAAATGGTGGAAGATATAAAATTCTTATTCTTGAAAGAAATACAATATCAAAAATTCCTAATGATTAAAATAAATGAAACCAATAATTCTTTAAGCACTGGAAAGATTTGAGAATTTTTTTGTTATATATTTCATTCTGAAATGCATTTAAGATTAATATAATTCAAATTTTAAATTAAGTTTTTATACTTTCTTTCATTTTACACACACACTTAATATATATAATAATAACTCATTTAATTCCTTATTTGTTTATAATTCTAATACATTTGTTATTTAAATTAACATTTGCCCCCCCCCCAAAAAAAAAAAAAACATTAAAATTCTAAAATTTCACAGCAATAACTCATGAATACTACATCTTTATACAAGAAACTTCTAACTCTCTTAAAAGTTAGTTAAATAATTTTCAATACCAGCATCCTACGAAAAAAAAAATGTTGTAATGTTTTTTCCCCCAATACTTGCAAACAAATTGCTCAGCATAAGTACTTTGTGGCAATATGTATTAAATCCAACATTTTTCCTAAGCATCGAGTTTCGATTTAAAACAGATTAAAATTCAAAACTCTCTTCCTTTAATAAAAGTTTGGAAAACGCTCAGATAAAAATAAAGCCATCCGTTACTTTAAACGCGAGAGTCGAGTTTTGTTTCCAATCTATTAAATCCCACTTTATGAATTGCTCAATCTCATCATTTTTCATAATAATCTTTAAAGTATGAAGTATCGATACGTAAGAACGCACTTGCCAACACAGTATCGATTATCACTGGAAACATGGAGACTGTATCGATTTTTATAAATAAAGTTGCAACTCCCGTTAGTAATAGTTAAGGCGTGTTCGCTATCAATTCACTCTGGTTATCGTGACCTAGTTTCCCGGCAAGTGCTATTGGCAGGAGGTAAAAATCATTTTACAGGGACTCATTCTTTATAACAGACAGAAAGAAATATCCAATTCAAAGCGAGTTGATGTGTATTTTAAATGGCGTTACATAAAAGGAATAGTTACGCGTAATATTTTTTGAACAATGTAGGGACTGATCAAAGTAATAAAAAGGGGATACATTGGATTTTATGATCGATATGGAAATAATTTGAGATAAAAAGATAAACTATCAGGATTGCTATTTTAAGTAATAGCATCACAGGAAATTGAACTATATCAATTACTCGATAAAACTTTCATTTGCAGGAAAATTATATTGATTAAAAAAAAAAAAAAACATATATAAATTACCCATAATTTTTTTTTCAAAAATGAGCTTCGTTGCCATAAATAACTAATGTTCGATATAAATGGAAAATTATGAGAGAAGGGAAATTAAATGAAAAAAAAAAACTTTTTTTTTTAAATATACTTATGTAGTAAACTTTTTTGAACGGACTTTGTAATAAACTTATGTAATAAACTTTTTTTTTGAATCCCACTTTGCAAATAATAATAAATTAAAGATGTATTTATACATATTTTAAGGCTTGTATCTTAATCTGAAGACAGGACAGCAATTTCTTGTTTATGTTAGTGTTTCGTAGAATCACTTTAAAGGTATAAAACCTTTTTTGAATTGAAATTATTAGTGTCATATGTTTTAGATTTAACTGTCACTTACTAAAATATTTTATATCATGTTTTGACATCCCATAAATCAGAATGCCATTGAAGTATTCCAAACTTGATAAAATTATAAAAATATTGATTTCAATGTCCCTTAAATGATATTGTTTAAAATAATATCGGACGATGAATTCGTCAATAACTGTGTCATAGCTACGTCAGAGTGCGGGTAAACTTTGTTGTTGGTCATTTAATAAGACGACAAGAAATTTTAATACGATATACATAATATATTATTTTAATTAAAAAATTAACATATAAATTTTGAAATTCTTACATTTCTTTCAACTTTGAGAGACAGAAATAATAATCCCAGGTGATATGGAATATCCCAATACAATGTAATTTTAACAGATCGAACGATAATATGACCATAGATCAAAAGTTTTAAACCCTGGACCAGGGGGCACCACTGCGTCTGCCAACATTTTTACACGCGCCCGTTACTATGCGACCACGATAAGAAAAAATTATTTAAGTTTTCAATAAGATTATTTTTATTCCTTAATCCTTTTACTAGCCAAATAAATTTTAATGAAATAGCTGCATATATTGCAGAATATATTCAAGCATGAACGGAAGAACAAGAACTACAAATTTTGGACCTTCAAAGGTCATTGTTCTAAAATCTAATGCAATAGACAAGAATTTCTGAAATCTAGCAGACAGAAACAAGTTTCCATTCTTGAAAAGAGCATCATACAGGACCAAATCGCTTTTTAGTTCCACATACTTGGGTGAATCATTGTTTTCAACAATGGGTATCATAAAATCAAAGTACAGATTCCGACTTACCGATTAACATTTTAATCATTGCTTGCGAGCGGGAATTTCATCACAATCCTCTAACTATGAAGCAATCTCAAATGAAATGTAAATCCAAAGATAAAATTGGCTTTAAAAATTACTTTTTTTTTATAAAACATTTTTTATACCAATGAACTGTAAGCCAAAAAATTTGTAAAAATTCAACTACACTTTTTAATAATTATGTATTTTACATAAGAAAACAAAAAATAAATTTATACCTTAAAGTTACATGTTTGAAACATTGTTTGAAAATTATGTTTATTATTAACTATGTCAACACCAATACATTTATCTTGAAAAAATAAATATGTCCACAGTCCCATTGGTATTCTGGAATGTCTTCTAAGGTACAGATAAGTTGGGGATCCCCGTCTTAGAAAGTTTCTAAATATAACTTAACAATGTGATTGAAACTAAAAGATATACTAATGACTTATTTAGGTTTAAGTTGAAGTAGCCATGTGATTAAAATCACCTAACTTTGTAACCCAGCGAGAAAAAAATCATGTCATGACTTTGAGTCCTGATTCTACAAACAATTATATTGCAAAAAATTGGGGGTTACAGCATATTAAATCTCCAAGAACCAAAAGCCCTCACGAGGAGTTGTGAGGAAACAGAGAGAGGTTATCACACACATACCATCCTCATCATCTGACGAGGAGGCAAGATTTATCGTTAATGGATTTGTATTTTATTATATAAACCAACTGACTTATTTCAGTCAAAACTGAAATTGATAATCAGTTAGCTCTATCTCATAAGAATTTTTTTTTTTAAAAAAAACTAATGAATCATTTAAATGACAGTAAAAAATATATCTTCTGCAAAATCTGATTTGTTTCAGAGGGCTGTATTTGTTGACTCTAGAGGTTACAAGCTTGTAAATTTAAAATTTAAGGTTCCAAATCCATAAATTACTAAATGGACATTTCGTCGTGTAACATCGTTCTCGGAGAAATAAAAGTCTTCATCGAAGATGCTCGACTCCTTCATTAAAATATAGTCAGGTATTTATTTGAGTTTAAATTAGAATACCGTATATAATCCTCAATGTTCAGTAACTATGACGTGTTAACTCTCATGATACAGTTCACTTATCTCTAATAGTTCATGATGATCACTCACTATGGCTCGTGTAGCCTGTCAAAGGTCATGATACAGTTCCATATCTCTAGTAGTTCATGATACTCAGTCACTATGAATTGTTAAGCATTCGCATAGGCCAATTTGATCAGTCTCTATGATTCAATGAGTGTTCTCTTAGGTCACATTACAAATCTTTAGCCGCCAAAAGTTCAAGATAGTCAATCTTCGTGAAGTATTCGTGTACGTTAAAATATAGTTCTTTAATTGCTAACAGCTCATAATTGTAAGAAATATAATTCATAATGCCCTCTTATGAATTACGATAGAGTTTTCTTATTGCTAATAGTTCATTTATTAGTCTAATTAAAAAGTAATTAAATCTAGGTAACCGAGTTAAAATTCAATGCACTTCCACACGCAAGGTGGTAAAATTTTATCTTTCATTTAAAATCCTTTATTCTATTAAGGCAATTAGATAATCACCTGTAAAAGTGTTTCAGAGGGAGAATTAAATTAACCTAAAATCTGATGCATGAAGGGGACTGATCAAAACGCGGAAATCATAGAAAAATGACTCAATACTCTTGCTTATTACTCAATATTTTAAAAATAATACCAAATTGTATCAATTAGCGATAAGTAATTTCCCGTTATTAATACGCAATTACCACCAAAATGTAGGTCATAACTTTTGAACGAACTAGTTGACATCATTGTGTCACAATTTTAGAACAATCTTTCTTTAAATAAACAAACCAAATCAGGTCCTCTATAATTAACACCTTGCTGTTCAATTAAAACTTGCACAAAGACTTAACTCTTTATCCAAGTCTGTCTCAAAACTCCATTTAAAATACGTGCTCGAGTAGCCCAAGCATTCTCAGGAAGTCCGCACACACAAATTGATACATACATACATTGAATAACCCTTTCGTAAATATTACGACGTCAACACAATTCTCTTTCTGTAAAAAGAGGGTATATCTAAATAAATTTCAATAACATGAATTGAAAAAAAGTTTTCAAATGGGGTCGAGTACATTTCACTTTCTATACATTACGCTGTTGGATGACCCAACATGCATTTCCTGCTGTTGCCACCACTCGGAAACGAACTTCCTGCGCGTGCTGAAAAGGGAAAGCTTCAAGGTTTTGACATTCTAACTGGAGACTGCGGCGGAAACGGGTGCTCGTTCGGTTTCAGTGCCGCCCCATTGTTACCCAATGACGATTGTTGTCCCCTTTGTTGGAATTATTTTTTCCCCCGAATGATATTCGTTTGTTGTGTTACCTAGTATCGTTTGGGCGATGCCATCTGTCGCGCGCCGCCCCTTGTCGGAAAGGGAAGAGATTAACTATTGATGAAGGAAAGAAACGTGTTCCATTTGCAGTGGAGTGTGCTGCATTACATATCTGCACTTGATCTTATTTTCGATGGGTGATGTGTTGAAATTTCAATGTTTAAGAAGAAAATTTAAAAGTAGATTATTCGGGTCGGGATGTGATTTATTTATCATTGCACTAAATTTGCATTGAAATGTGTTACTTTAAGCTTAATTTGTACAAAAGTAGTTTTCTTTAGTTTTGTAGCTGATGAAATTTGGAATATTCTTTTATAAAAACTCTACTTTCATTGTGAGCCATAACAGAAAACATAACGAATATTTAAGATCAATTCATAAAAAACTGACTTACAAATTAACATAACGTGAAAATTAAGTTAAATAAAACTATAATAACGACTAAAAAATTCAATAAAAATAAAATTTGGAATCAGTCATAAAAACATCAGCTAATTTACATTACATCATGAGTACATGTTTTTCATTTAATTCAAGAGTCAGTTTACCCATCAGCCGGTGTACATTCGAAGATTGCTCGGGGAGGTTCACCCTGCCTTTTGGATCTCGATTGGTGACCCGGATGTCTTTTAATTTATTTATGTCAGCTATTTATCACAAAATGATTTAAATGTTGTTTATGGTTTACGAGATATTGCAATTTCATGAGTGCAAATTTACTATATTGAATATATGAAACTAATTTTTCCTGACTTAGAACGTAAAGAAGAGAATGAAACCCAATTCCTACAGAAAAGCTATGCTAAAATTACCTTTATTGTATAATACATTAAATAAGCCAGAAAACTAAGATATTAAAAAATTAAAATGGATATAAATGCAATTTAAAATGATACGTCTAAATTTGAACTAACAGGTGAGATTAAGCATATTTTGTGTATCAAAATAATCCAATGTAGCAAATTACTTTACAGCAACTTAACAGCAAATATATACATATAACAACAATACTCATTTTGTATGAATATATTTGAAACCGGGAATCAATTTAAAAAAACCGGTCATCCAAATTCGGAAATACTTTACGATTTACTTAGTTATTCAGATACAATTTCATTTTACTTCATTATCAGCATCTAAAGCAATATAGACAATAGATAATTAAAACTTCAGATATCCCATCGGTGGATATGTATAAAGAATTCTCTGCATTCAATTAACTTGAACATTGAATATAATAATATTGCGAAAGTTAGATGTTTTAGTGATTCAAGCTGCATCAATATTTTATTTATAAAAAAAAAAAAAAAAAAAAAAAAATAGAAAACTAAAGAAAGAAAAATCTCCTTTTATAATGTAAATGATCTTCGTCCGGAACTGATTTTCAATTAAGTTTCTGGGGTAAGATACATTTGCCTCTTTCATCAAAAATTGAGTAGAAAGTTACAATTCAAGCGTTAGGATTAAAAATAAATGTATGAAATGAAATAGAAAAATAAGATAACCATACTTATTGTTTATAGTTATGTGTTACGTTCTCTTTTTAAAAAAAGAATAGTTATAGTTAATTATTCTTTTTTTTCTCCTATACAATTTGCGACGAGTTTACTAAAAGGTTTACTAAAACAAATAGACACTTAATACCTATAAAATATGAAAACAATAATAATAATAAAATTATAATTTAATAATATGTGATTTTATTTTTATATTTATTATGCCATTTTGCATAATTTTATATTGTTTTAACAAGTTTTTCCTTCCAAAGAACGCAAGATCATTTTAGAAGTTTATGCTAACGGACTTACGTATCGGAGGTATTGCAAATCAATATAATCGCTTATAATGATACACAAAGTTCGGATTTAGGCTTAGACATCGATTTAACGGTAGTTGCAACTAGAAATCGCTATTCCGATAAATTGCGAATTTTAACTCCAAATTGTTATCAGTAATTCTGCATTCTTTTTACCAATAATTCGGCATATTTCGAAGAAAGCTGTAATACTTTAAATACTTTATTTGTACTTATTCACTAAGAATATTAAATTTAAGAAGGCCTGGATACGAGCATATCATATTAATGAACGAAAAGAACAGTTTATTCATATATTTTGCAACTTCTTTTCGCTACTGGCCCAAATAATTGGGTATAGACAAGGATTATGGAATTTTTAATAAAGCAAGTGAAACTACAATAAAAAAAAACTAAATCATGAAATTGAGTGATCGCATATATACACATGTGCAATAAAAAGGATTCAGATACTACGATCAGCCAAATTAAGAACGAAATAATAAATGTTGCTGAGTCCAAAAATTCAGTATGCACAATTCCTTCGGTAGCTGTAAATATGTTATTCATGAAATTGAAACTTAACTTATTCATCAAAGCAAAACCAAAAATATATTACACTTCCCATCAAGCAAAAAATAAAAAAAATAATAATAATATTAACATAATTATTAAAAAAGAATTGAAGCATTTTCAACAGGAAAATATATTCAAATTGTTCGATTCTGTAAGTAAAATTACTAAATCAACAAGTATAGAGTTTGAAAGAGCTTTTGCTTCAGCAGCAGGAGTTCGTATATAAAAAACTGGATAAAAATTAAGAGACCAAAGTGATTCTTTGTGTTTATTTTTTAAAACATGTTTTTAATTCGTCATATATTTAATTATATATTTTTATTGTTTTCATTGCGAAAAATTATTCATGGATAAGAATGGTTTATTATTATTGATTGTAGAATTGTTGAATTTTATTTATATTATTTATGCTCAGAATACAATTTATTTTCATATATATTTGTCACAGAATACAAGAATCAAACAAAATATCCTTATTGATAAGAATTTTTATTTTATATTCACGGTTTAAGGCAGAGATGGGAAAACTAAAGCCTGCAGACCAGATCCAGTCTACCTGAAGTCTGTATTCAAAACACGTAAATTAAGAAAATATAGTATATTTATATAACATATTTGTGATATTACTATACAATGCATAGTGGCCATGGTAGCCTAGTGGTCATGGACGCGGACTCGCATCCGGCGTTATTTTCGTCGAGAATCGGGGGTTCGGGCCCCGATGCCCACCGTAGAGCGGGGCTGATGCACGTTAAATCTAATTGAAGTCCCAAACCTGCCCATTGGCGTAGTATGGAAACTTAGAGAAGGAGGTGCCAACTTAGTGTTGTCCTCGTCACTTGACCGAGGTTCAAAATAACGAGATCCGTCGCCAATAGCCCTCGTGTTGCTTCTCAGTGCGAGGTTAATAAATAATCAGTCACTCAAATATATATTTATATATGCACACACTACTACAATTACTATAAGATGTATAAGCTCGTATCAAAACAGAAAGGGATGTCACGTGAGCGGCGCCGAAAACGTATTCATGCAGAAGGGATCTGTTATTTCATTTCATTGACATTTATTCTCCGTCCAGTGCCTTGCTGTTGTGACAAGAGCGCAGTAATCTTCCCAAGACTTATGTCTCCCTTTGAAAATGTCTCTTCATGAGTTTGGAATGCAGATTTCAAGATTTCAATACCATTCAAACAGAAATGTATAATTTCATTAGACCTCTCAACATAGATTGTGTAACAGTGAGGCTAGATTTGTAGCTTGAATTAATTAAGTTACAATTTAACAATCACTTCAAGTAGTTGTTTCTCAGCGTTCCAAAACTAGAGTTTCACACACACAAATCGTTTTCGAAAGCAAATTTCCTAAATTTAATAATTCACAACCAGAATATTAGTGCTATGTTTGCTTCATCTTATACATATGTAAACAAGTGTTTTCTCCCATTAACCTTAGAAAGAATTATACTAGAAATAGACTGATAGATGAGCATTTTGCTTCAATTCTCAGAATTAATACATTCCCAGTTGGAAACTGAATTTAAGAAACATTCAAAAATGCAGTTGCCCATCACACACTCACAGCAATATTTCTATCGAACTATTTGTATGTTGTTTTTAAAAGTTTAGAATAAATTATTTTGGCTCGCTAATTTTTTTTCTTTTGTTTTTGGCCTACTCCCAAAGCAGTTTGTCCATACTGGTTTAAAGAATTCCCAATAATAATATACCGGTTTTGTATGAAAATCTTACAGAATTACCGAAAATAGATATAAAGTTGTAACGACATGCTCTTACCTGTTTCGTCTGTTATCTTAAATGCTTTTCTAATTATAAGATCTAAATTTTAACTTGAGTTCTAGCACAAACTAAGTGAATAAATAGTCAATTCTATCTAGAATTTATGTTTATTAACTCCTTTAATAAAGGAAGGGTGTGTGTGCTCTGAAATAGTTTTTTTTTTTTTTATCTACGAGATACAACAAATTCTATAATCTACCAAAGAATACGCCAACCGGAATATGATACGAGTACTTTCTGTAATTGCACCGACAGCATTGAATCCTAATCTCACCAAATCCGTTTTATACGCCGGAATACTTCTACACACATTACACCAACACTCTTATTACCGTAATCTTAATTATCTACAATTCACTTTTTTGTCAATTTTATATGGCTTGATTATATCTATTCACTCCACTTCTGAAAATTATTTAATTTGCATCACATTCCATTTGATTGGAAAGAAGCTAGGAACTTAAATATAAAATCAGATTTAACCTTAGATATTAGTTGAAAGGGAAAAAATTCGCGAAAAGCCATGTTACAAAGTCGGTGTATTTGCAATCAGTAGTTGCAATTTGTAACTTATCCCCACTATTTATATTTAATTCCCTACTGTTTCCCTCAGGCGGAGAGATAATTTTATTATTCTTCTTAATCTGAGAGCTGCGAGTACATTTGATGAAATAAAAGAATTCATCTCAGTAAAGTAGTCTTGTTTTTTGTAGGGTTAGCGTAATCCCTAGACATTTACCTAGAATCGGATAAACTCTACAAATATTTTAAGAATGCATGTTATTTCACCAATAGAATTTGAAATTTCTCAATTAATTATATTTAAGTTTACTGAGTAGACTTTAATTACCAGTTTAAACATTCCCTCCCTTTTTAAAATTAAAAGCAACAAAAGTCTATTTTAACATATAGATATTTGTATACATATGTATATACTTATGCAAAGAAAATCACATTTATATACATAAATAATTATGTATGAGCTATTTTAATAATCAATAGTTTTAATTATATTTGTAAGTCATGTACTTATCTTTAGGACCATCTTGCATAAAATCCACTGAATTTGTAACTTTAAAAATTCTCTGAATACTTATAAATACAACAGTCTACATTCACTGATCATAATTTTAATTTAGAAATTTAAATTTAATAATAATTTTAAACTTTTAAATTTTATTATATTCGAATTTTCCTTAATTTTATACAAATACTGTTCTACATCTAAAATTTGTAAGGTTTTATTAGAAAAAAATCATGTTCATCATATAAGAAATAATCTCATTTTTAATGTAGAAAAATCAGCACTATAAAGTAATTTTTCTTAAAAAATTTACTTGAAAGTTTACCAGAATCCTAAAAAAAAAAGTATATTTTGAGAAAAACATAAGTGAAAATATCTTTTCTACAGCATGGGACGTTTATTTAGAATTTTAAATTTCAGTTTTCTAGCGTTTTAACTGTCAAATTCTCATAAGTAATACAGCGATGGAATCAGCAAAGTTCCACTAATTTTTAACAGCACAATAAAATAATCTCATTCATTTTAATATCTTGGTTTCCTTAAAAATTCTAGATGTAATTTTAGTACATAAAAAGTGTTGTTAATTTTCTAAGCATAACTAGTAAAATAATATGTTAAGAACTGTCTTTATCATATATACATAAAGGTAAGCAGATTAAGTTTATAATATGTTTTGAAAGCGGATGTGATTTCTTTCGTTTTGCAATTTTTCTGAAAAAAAAAAAAACATAAAAATTTTAAATATCGAAGGAAATTTTTTTTTATTTTACAAGTCGTATGAATATTGCGTGCAGACTACTTAATTATTTTCATTTTATTACTTTTTTTACATAAAATTTCTAAATGAAAATTATGCTAATAAATGCGCATCCATTTCACATAATCGATATTTAAAAATAATTAATACATTTTATAGGTTTATAGATGCGAAGAAACAGAACGAATAACATAAACCGAATGTCATTTGAAAACAAAAAACCTATTCCCAAAGCATGCCTAAATGAGGTAAAGTTACAATTACGATTACAGGCCTTATTTTAATAGATTTTTTTTACGGTCATAAAGAAGAATAATTAACATTGCAAATGGGTATGGAGGTAATTTGAGAACACACTGCCTTAAGATATAAAAAAATTAACTTTTGTTAAAGGTCGTTGCTCGTTAAATCAACTAGGGTTGCATTAACGATATGTTTCAAGCGTAATTTTATTTAAGAGGCCACAACACCCTGTAAGCACTTTTTTAAATGAGATATTCATAAGAAGAAGTTTACATTTACTACATTTGATCACACATAAAACATGCATTTCAGAGGGTGAGGGGGACTTTATTTTCAAACAAACAATTATTTGAAATGTTGGTTTTTTTTAAAAAAAATTATATTTTAATATTTTGAAATTTCTACTACAGTAACCACTCCTTCAATCCTGTATTCTATAGTTCGGCATAGATCGAGCCGTTGAATTTCGGATTGGTTCGTGTGGGTTCGGGAGTTTGTTGACCTTAACCTCCAGGTTACGACACAGCGCTTCTCACATTTTCGCCTAGTGTTTATCTCAACTGTCCGTTTTCATTTCAATACAGTGTTTCTTGGTTTCCTAACAGGTTATGTAATACGTTTGTATAATATTACAACTGTGTACCTATAAAATACTGCACAGTAAAATACTCTAGAAGCCAAGCAGGTGTTTTTCAGGTGCTAAAAAAATAAATAATCATGATGCATGTGACTAGAGTAACTCGTCTCACTTTTTTCAAATATCATTGCGTTGTATTAGTTTTTCTTTTGAGCTGCGCCTTTTGTATCAATACGAGACTATTTAATTAACTTTATGTTCAAAGTTTGAATTCACTTTTGTATTGGCCAGAATTACGAAATACTTAGTCGGATATTTATATTGTCTCAATATGTTCTAAATGGGCGTAAACACTTTAAATACATGTTTTAATCTCTTTAAGTTTTATCAAGAGTGATTTAACTTTGGTATTCCCGTTTAAACTATATAGACGCTCGATAATCCGGCGCTTGCCGCATTAAAGAGAGCTTACTGTATCTCTACAAATTTTAGTATTTTTAAGTAATTTTTCCTCAATTTTATTAAAGGGTTTTTCATAATTCTGTGGACGGGTTTGGTTTTACTATTGTTGCTTACAGTTTTACGAATATTTATACCATACACTACGAGGAAAGTAACAGTAAATAAAGAAAACAGCTATTTCTATATCTATTTTGGGGGAACTGAAAAAAATTACCTAAATTCTTATTCTGTGCAAAAGATTGTCTAACGTATTATATGAACAATAAGAAAAAGTTCAAAACTTTGTACTGATTACAAAAAAACAAGTTTTAGCATTTTAAATACACGACAATCATGAAAAATAAAAAGCGGAGAAAAAAACAGTTTAAAATTTAAAAAATCAATGAAATAATTTGACACACTGTTAAAGAAAATTTAAATAGATCGCTAAATAATGCAGCTATATCTATGAAGTTTTGTACAATATTTCTAACTAGCCTACAATAAAAATAAGGTAATAAATTTTTTCAATATTTTCGTCATTTTTAAGTCACTGGGACTCCTTTGATTAATTTATTTTATCTTTTGCCACCTGTTTCATCTTTTGTTTTATTTATATATATAATTTTTATTTTCTGTTTTTTTTTTTTTCTCTAGTAATTAATAATTTTTTCCTAATCCTATCTGATAGTGTTATCGCATGAATTAAAAACAGATAATCTGTTCACAATATTAACGTCTGCGAACCATAGTTACATTTATTCAAACTGTTCTTTTTAGAATATTTACACTGTGATAAGAAAAAGCAATAATGTGCACATATATTTCATTCGAAATAATTCAAATAGCATCCGTATTTACTTATTTTCCGAAAGAAATATATACAAAGAATTAATTCTATTTTATTACATTTCGAGAAAGTATCAGATTTTTTTTTATACATTTAACAATAAGCGCACTTTAATAAAATCCATCCGTTAGAAATAATATACAGTGTAACGCTAGAAAAATGTCAACTATACATACATTTATATAGCTATCAAACAATTTCCGTTTATTTTTCAAAATAAATAAAGGGAATTTTTGGAAAATTCACGGAATAAATTGGAGCATTTTTGTTGCTTTAATATAAAACAATAAATATCAAGAAAAAAATAATCAAAAAACAGAATTATAAAATAATTTCAATGAGTGCAGTAAATTAGTTTAAAAATTATAAAATAATGCTTTGATTTAATTATGCATTTAATAATTGATGTTTTCTAGAAGCTGACACAAGTAATAACAAAAAAATATACCAATAAAGTTTAAGTCAGGATTTCTCTAAAAGCAAATTTATTTCGTTGTCTGCTTCTAACAAAAAAGTGGGGTTTCTTATACACGTGGAAGCTTTTTAGTTTTAAATTATCCAAAAATGCTAAAAGTAAAAACAAATTTCTTCAAATCTATAACTTCATGTTTTTTAATATTAAAAGTGAAATTGAGAATAATTACCTATATTTATTAAAAAAAGGTGTGAAGGTATACATACCAACAATTAAGACCTTACTTCTTTTTATTTGAATAAAGTACAAATAAATGCTTATATCTCAAATTTTATTGTAGAAAAATATGTTATTTAATTTTAAAAAATTATACTTGTAGATGGTAACACCCGAGTTCAAAAAAGCATTTTCTTCTTTTGGAATACAAAAGAGGTCGGTTTGAATTATTATCGAAGTACAGGTTGAATATTATTTTTACAACAAAAATGCATTCTAGAATAAAAGCAAATACTTCTGAAGCTTTCACTTGACGTCGATAAAATTTTAAAAGATAAAATAAAGCTTTTTGGAAAGTGCAAAGAAATAGTTTTGTCCAGTCAAATTCTTTCAAGTCAAATATTCTTTTCTTTTATGCTAATTAAATAGAGACGCAGCATCAATCTTTTTCATTTGAAAAAGAAAAAAAAATTCTTTTTTTTGAAAAATCGTTTGCGCTTCTACATTTAAACCGCGTCTCAACAGGAGTCCGCTAATGTTCCATTATAAAAGCAGACGATTGGGACGTTCGTTTACTTTTTTTGCACAATAGCAACACGAGTTTTAAAAAAAAGTAAAAATGATTCCATCGTATAAAAACACAATAAAGAAAAATAAAATTTAGTAAGCTTTTTTTTAAAAGCTTCCTTTTTGCGAGCTAAGAAAGAGCAGAAAATTTTGCCGTCTTCTCATTAGCTAATCTGGAACTTCGAATGGCAATTGTTAGCTGGACTTTATTAAGAAAGGGTTGCGCTTCCAGTCCGCCATTATAAAAACAAGACCTTGACTCGGAACTTGCTCATTTTTCTTTCTTTTCTTTTTTAAGCATTATTATCTTTTCTTCTTTTAAAGGCTTTTCATTTTTACTGTCAGCAGTGTTACTCCTTTAGTAGCGGCTCTTTTATAAGAAGTCGAAAGAGGAAATGGCCCTAGTCGCAATCGTACATGTGACCTTCGGGAATTAGGTAAGCGAAATTCAATGGGGGATTTTAAGAAGCCATTTTGATAACTCCCTGGAGGTTTATATTCTTTTTTCCCCCCTCCTTCTTCTTTCTGAAGGGTTTGTGCTATTGAAAGTCGCTTAGTATGTCTTAAATTTATACGGTCTGGTTTCGTAATGTCTTTATTTGAAATAAATGGCTCAGTTACTTTTCGGTCGTACAAAAGAAGAATTTTAAAAAAGTGGTCTTTGGAACTTCAGAACTCTTAAAAATGCGGAAGAAGAGACTGCAAATTGAATAAGATCTTATTTCTGGTAACTAATTTTAAATAAATGCATTTTTACCCTTTAAAAAACGTTTTCTGTAGTTAAAAAGAATATGCGACAGTATGTTAATTAAAACAAAATAACTTAGTTTTTTCACCTTTTATTGAAACTTCCAAGATTTTTCCAGACTATACAAGTAGAAAAAATGCTGTACTTAAATTTTTATTTGTGGCTAAGCAATCTTGTAAAAAATTATGTAAATCAAAAATTCTATCAATTATTTTTTTTTTAAAAAAAAAAGGGGGGTGGAGTTTTTATATTCAAAAATAAGAATTAATTATCTCTTTCAATTGAAAATAGAAATAATTCTAAAATCTACTGCTAGCCGAAAAGCTTAAAAAGATTTATAGTTCCTCTAAAGTGGTATAAATATCAATACAAAGAAAGTTTAATGGTTCAAAACTTAACTACAAAATTTACAGTCGTACAAAACGCGTTGCAAATTAATAATTCTTCAAATAATGTATGAACGTCCTATCATATTATGCATTTTTAAAATGTTAAATTTAGATCAATTTTAATGACACGTTATAATTACTAAGCTTAAAATCGGTATTTATGTGTTATACGATTCTTGAAATATTAATAAAAACTTAAAGCAAATAACATTAACTGTTCAATTCAATAAAATTCCTTTTTGTAAGTAATTAACCTAGGCAAATTATAATTTTAAATTGTATATATTCATCAATTTAAACTAATACATAATTAAGTAAATGAAGTTAATGAGTTCTAGTAACAATGAAGCAGATGTCACGATCTACAACTTTACGATCAGCGATATTCTATTCGAGTCCTAAAATCACTATAGAAGCTCGAGATAATAGGATTATATTGAAATTACGTTTAACTGAATCTCAAAGTTTTCAATGAAATTTTGAAGTTAAGAGAGCAGTTAGGTTTCGTCCTCATCTTCCGACCGAAAACATCCCCAAAAACATTTCATGTAGTTCTAGAGCAGCATTAATTCACACAAACCAAGCAACAACAAAACATTAAGAGTCTGTTTCGATGGGTGAAAAATATTTATTGTAAGATGATGGCTCAGAAAATATCTGTTTTTGAAAACGTGTGATATTGTTAAGGTGTAGGAGTTACAGTTGTGTGTTGCCATCTGCAAAGCGGAGCCAAAACTGATTTTTTGGGTAGTTACGATTGCTGCCGCGTCGAGTTGTCATCGTCGATGAGACCTGTATTTATTATCATATATTGGAAATCAAGTGAAAGTCAAAATAATTAGTCGTTTCCGATGAATCTGCTTTAAAGAAAGTAAAATCAACTGGAAAAGTTACGGTAACATTTTTTTTTTTTTTTTTGGAATGCGAAGTGTGCCTTACTTATGGACTTCTTAGATAAAGACAAAACGATCATTGGACAACGCTACAGATGGTTATCCAATTCTTCATAAGGATACTTTTTGCATCGACCTTGTACGTAAAAAAATATTTTTAGCAACAAGAAGTTTTTATAACACATTTCAACATTGAGCAATTTAATACACATAATTAATTGTGTCATCGCTAATACCTAGTGAACAAGTTTTAAGACAAAATACACAAATTTCACCAAGTAAAAAATTGTAAAAGAACATTGGCAGCATGGTTTTGGATCCCTTTCCTTTTACGTAAGTTTCTAGTACTGATTCCAGAGTCCTCGTTCATCTCTCACAAAAACTTACTAAGTCTACCCAATATCCTGTAATGTCCCTTCCGCACGATATTAATGGCTGATCTCAGAAAAAAAAATGACTTCAAACTCCATTTATCTCTTCGGTACATACTTTATTCTCCGATGAAACCTAACCGCCGCGCAAACGATTTCAATAACTCCGCATTCCATTAGAACCAAGTCCAAGATCTGATCTTATAACCTGCGCGTAGACGCTTAACAACTGTTCGTCCGTATCCATCTCTTCCTAGTTAAGAAAAAGAAAGATAATAATAACAATAAATGGGGGTAAACCAGATATCGCACTCAGAATGCGTGGGCAGATAAATGCTCTTCCGAAGAACGATTCTGTTGTCCGTGGAATACCGGAAGGTTAGGTCGCCGACCTTTGAGTCCGAATGCACTCACCTGCAGCAGGGGAATGCGTACATCACGAGCAGGGTGGTGGGGATAAGATAAGAGTGGGTGCGGTTTGATACCTGTCCAGTGGATTATAGAATAAGAGGAAAGGCAAGAATTGGTAATGAGACACTTGTAGGGGTGCAACAGACGATAAGTACGGGGTTGTTAATTGGTTTGTGTGAATATTCTATTTCCGATCACTTATGTCGAATGACAGTAATAGTAGAAATGATAACAGCAAGACAGCATTTTAAATATGTTATTTTAAAACGTGCAGGTCATTCCAAAATGTTAGCTGATATATAGTTGCTCATGTTTCATCGTTACTGTTATTTACCTAATTTTAAGAGATAAAAGCATTTTAAAATAATTTTTCATCGTTATCGATCCACCCAAATCTTTAAGATAATTATTCGTAATTTAACGTAGTTTAGTCAAAAATTATCCTTGTGATAACGTGATCTCTTTTTCGCTAATCTGTACGTAATGATTTCATTATGTTATTTATTTTCTAAATAGAATATATGAGTCTGAATTACTACTTTTTCGATACGGTTTTTTTACATAATTTTCAAAATTTTACAGTAAACTCATTTTAGTATGATAAAAGAGTTTAGAATTTTTACATAATAATGCAATAATAGAAATAAAAACTAATAAAATGGAGCTTCTTAAAATGTATTAAAACAAATTTTAGGAAAGAGCATACACAGCTTTGAATTATTTTAATGCGTATTGAGACGATATAAAAATATCACCATAAAATAACACAATAAAACGCTATTTGATTACAGAAAATACTAGTTTGATCGGAATTATGTATATATATATAATACAATCTTAAAGGGGGTATATGGCAGGAAAAGGAGTAATAACAATTTAAAGACATATAATTTCAAAATAGTATGCACGGCATAAAATTAAAGAAAAAAATATTGCATTTACATATAAAATAGTGAAAATGAATTATGCATTAGAAGTATTAGAATACAGACACTCTAAGAAAATTTTATATAAAAAATTATTGATCTTACTAACACTTGTTTTGAAGCAGAAGTCTATGAATCCAGAATAATTCGAAGATGATAATAGCTTTTCAGTGTACAGATTAATATATGCATGAAACAGTAAAGGAATACATACCTGTAAGAAATAAAAAAGATATGTTACAATTTTATTAACATCCAGAAATGAGAAATAAATTTTTTTATATATAAATACACATATAAAAATATAGAACATTAAAATACAGATAGAATAAAAACAAACTAATTCATATAAATTCTTATCTGCGATCGAGAATGTAAAAAGGTACTAAGAAATCGAAAATAAACGACTCTCATAACAAAATTCGACAGCTGTAAAAACAGAACAGATATCAGACTAGAAAAAAAAAAATATTAAAAGTTTGGGAAGTAGGCAAATGGCTGTACATGGAAAAATATTCTTCCATTATTGCGTTAAATGCTAAAATGCGTGAAATTTTTATGATCGATTTTATGCTGTGCAAGCACAGTTCGAAAACTCTTGCATTAGAGTGCTCAAAATATTCGTTTTTCCGGACTCTCAGATGCTTTTACGAGTGGCTGGATTTTATTGTTATACGTGCTCTATGCTGCCAACGGAATAAAATTGTAAAAATAATAATAATAAAAATAATAAAAAAAAATTCTAAAGAGTGTAGGTACAAAAATGAAAACTGTTAACAAACTTTTATGTTTCCGCTCGTTTGCATAGGTAAATAGAAAAAAAATACATGCATTATTGTTGGAGGGGGAAAAGAAACTCATTTCTATTTTACTTTTTCTTTCTTCGTTTGGAAATTTTCCGCTTATATTATGCAAGTGACAAATAGAAAATTCAAGGTTCTTTCATTATTAAAATAAATGCAATCAAGTGTAAGAATACGATACGACATTTTGTGATTTTGTTATAGTTTTAGGCAAATCTACCACGACTTTCTTCAAATAATAATTTCTACATTATGAAGAATTTCTTTCTGTTTTTATAAAAATTACAGATTCCAATATGTTTAAGCTTCCCTTTACTGATAAAAAATATTTACTTATATGCGATAAATGTACGACAATGTATGTTTTTTTTTTTTAAAAAAAAATTTCTAAAATTTCAGAATTTGTGGATGGCCTTATAGATTTCCCACAGATGAAATAAAAAAGCGAATTTCAAGATTCTAATTATAAGGGAAAAAAGAATTAAATTAACAAAACTAGATACCACTCATTTTGATTTTAATTAATATTTAATTTGATTTAATTCAATAATAATTCCTTTATACAATTTAAATACAAAAACAAACTTAAAAAAAAATCTAATTACAATATAATATACACATATAAGCCCCACAAGAGGCTTGTATAAATATTCGATGATATATCAAAATATGAATCGAAAGATTAAAAAAATACAATAAAACATCAAAAGAATAATAAAAAAAAAACATAAATTTCAGAAAAAGCATATTTAGTACTGCATGCTCACTAACCTATAATCAGATATTATTAAAATGTACTAAATATTTAATCTATTTCATGTAATAATTTTTTTTTTCGAATGATAATTAAATCACATTAAAGAAATACTAGCGATGCACATCGTTATTCCGAACTGCACTTATAAGACCGACAACAACACAAAAGTTGATTCCTTTCCATCTTCCAACCAACACTTTTTCACATGAAGCTCGTTGATGGACTCGAACATCTAGAGTGCTATCAATCTGCCACCAAGCCGAAGCTTTACCATTCAGGAAATCCTAACATCTCACATTCCAAACACTACAATTTTATGGCTCAATTACGGCGATTCAAAAAGTATTTGTTTTTGACAACAAATAACGTTGTTAAGGTAGTTTGGAGTTATAATTGTGTCCTGCCATCTGTCAAAGGTTACCAAAAAAAATTTGACACAGATTTATAGGTTACTTTTGATAGAAGCAGCATCGATCTGCTTCAATCAAAAGTAATGCTTATCGAAGTATGCTTTTTCGAGCAATATACACCGAAAATCAAACAACAATCAAGATAATGGGTTGCTACGAATGAATCTGTCCCGAAAAAGGCCTCATCTGCTAGAAAAGTTATGGTGACAATGTTTTGAAAAGAGATGAATGTCATACTCATCGACTTCTTAGAAAAAAGAATAACAATCGCTGGACAATACTGCAACCAGTTGGAACTTTCCCATTTCCCAATTCTAACTTCATTCCCATTCCTAACACAAATACTCTTTAAGCCGCCCTCTGAGGTATCAAATACAATAACCTCTATTCATATACACAGCTGGTTTTGAATCTGCAACCCTTAACCTTCAAACTACTGCGGTTATAAGTGGAGTGATACACACATAGACAAACAATTCAAAATTAGCAACAAATATCTATTTAAATAATTTTTTTTGCTATCGCTTTATCTAACGTAAATTACTATACGTAATAATTTTTAAAAGCATTCTTTGATTGTGAGCAGTAAACACGTGCGACATTGATTACCTTACAATAACCACTAGTTACTACCATTTTACCTTGCAACAACCTTGAATGTTGCAAATTTTTCACCGAAAACAAACATTGTTAAGCGACAATACCCCATGAAAAAAAAAAATTCGATTATGAGCAACATGATCACTAATGAGAGTTTGTGAACAAAAGCTTTTCGAAAAAGCATTCCGAACGGCCATTTTTTTAACACTTTCTCTTCTATATCTAACTCATTAGGGTCGTTCATTATTCACTTCATTGCAGTCGGAAAAACACTTTTCATGAGCGTTGGTCATTTGGGGTGAGAAACCATTTATTTTTGGAAGCACTCATCCATGGCGCCATTGGAAATGGAGTCGTTCTTAACAAAAAAAAAAATCATTTATCCATGGCCAATAAGAAATAAATCATCTCCATAAATATGCGAGTATCATATGTTGGCATGACAGAAAGCTGGTTTTTAATGTTAATGTATTTCATCAAGCCTTGAAGTTAAAGCAGCATAAAGAAACAGATATTTGATGATATTCTCGATAAATAATGAATTTAACATTCAAAAAAAATTATCATTCTTTAATAATCTCGATTCAAAATACATCTATTTTTTTTATTAAAGTGACTAAATAACAGTTATGTTAAATTCATTAATGCATGAGAGATTGGAATAGGAATAAGGAACTTGGAAACTTTGAAGCCTTATGCAGCATTTAGGTCCCTCCAGTGCGGTCTTCAGAATGAATTCAGTTTTTGCAGTAAAAATAGTTTGTTTAGAATGTATTTTAATTCATTTAAAAAAAACAGACTTGGATGTTTGCTATGTTTTTCAGATCATTTAATAAAAAAAAAAGTACTTGTATTAACGGTGTTTAAATTCAAGATAAGTTCAGATGTTTCCTGTCATATATCATCATTATTAATCAATTCGTAACTTTTCCACCTAAAGCGAATTAAATTAAGAAAACATCGAAATCAGCATGCATATTAATAAGAATAAAAGAAGATAAAATAAGCTTTTAACCGTATGTAGTAGAAATTTCTTGAAAGCGTTCATCTTCGATTAGAAATATCCTAACAATGCCTTCCGGTCTGAAGAGTCTCCCAACATCTATTTACGCAGGATTACAGAGAAGCCATGTAGTGATTGAGTTGCGAACTCTTAAGAATTGTGAAAGAAAATAAGAAAATCAACCTGACGAACAGTTACATCAATAAATCCTCCATTCTCTTTTAAGAATACCGTGTTCTGGTAACTTGTACTGACAACCTCCCCCGCGTCCCAAGAACTGTCAAAAGATATTAAAAGATCCGCTACTGTCCTGTTTTATATACTTGGTTCCATAGTGAACACCTCATTTGCGTCATTAGATAAACATCTGGAGCAAAATGGGCTGTGCATAAATTGGTACACTTTAAATGTTCGATAATTTGGAACTAAGTTGTACATTTAAAAACTTTTATTTGCAGACAAAATAATTCAGAGCGTTAACTAATAGCCAGTTACTTAGAATCATTAACTATTTTTGTATTGTTTCAAAATCGATGAAGCCATCTTTTAAAAATATTTATCTTGGTAAGGTGAAAAAAATGCTAAAAAAAAAAAAAAGAAAGAAAAGAAAATATTGCGAACATTCAGATGCAATGTTTATTAGCAAACAGATAAGAGTTATTTAAATTTGTCGAATAAACTGAAATTTTTCGAAGTATCTTTGCTTCAAAGTTAAGATCAATATTACTGTGATATTCTTATTTATTCTTAAGAACATGAAATGTAAAATTACGCGTAATCCTCAAAAGCTCATACCACTCGAGAAAATACCACTATTTCCTTTTATTCCCCCTTTTAGGAAGCATTTTGGCTTTTTTTTGTATTATTTGTCCGGCGTCGATTCAATTTCTATGGTAGACACTCTAATAATGAGACTTAAATTCGCTGACGTCACTTGCACGTGATAGAAATAAAACAATTGCCACGGGAGAGAGTCTCATGCTTTCTGTCTGATTTTCTATTCAGTTCATTTCAGTTATTTTTCATCGCTCATTTATGTTTCTCATGAATAATAGATAGCCCTTTTCATGAGTTTCCCTCTCTGATTGATATATTTTTGATGACACAGAATACAGGCATTTTGGGGAAAAGTTTTGAAAATGAATTATTTGATATATTCATAAATAGTAAAATGAGCTGTTACAAAAGGATCTAAAATATATTATGAAACTGCCGTTTAAAACTTTTATAATTGATCAAAAGAATGTTACATATAATTGATGCTTTTTTTAATTTACAAAAATTGATTATTCGGGAGAAGGAAACACTTACTAGCATTCTAAACAAAGTTATACATAAAGATGACCATTTAAGTACGTACAAATTACTTCGTACTTGGGCGCAATTGGTAATCACTAAAAATATTATTTTTATACGTATTTTCGAATTCGCATGATGAGAAAATACGAAATAATAATTTTAGTAGAACGCTAATATGTTATGTAACATGGAAATTGCTTTTGATCTGTATAGATGTGCATATTTATTAGATACTTAAGATAATTAAATATGATGACATCTATATGGATAAATGCAGAGTTATTTCTTATTCAGATACAATTGCTAATCAGATAGCCTAATTATTTTATACGAATTTTCGAATTTGCATGGTTTTAATAGAAAGTTATTACGTTACGCAGCACTGAAATAATTTTGCTTTTTATCCTTAGTTGTATATACACATTTAAAGGACAGAAAAGGCACTTTTAAAAACTTAATAAATATTTGCCAAAAAAAATCAATTTAATTCTTTGTTTCTATTCTATGATATCTTAAATTGAGTTATTCTCAATCTATTGTCATGCATAATAAATTTAATTAGATATAGTTTTAAAATCATATCAGTGATGCAGACATTAATTTCGACAACAGCACATTTTACACCAGATAATCTATAAACTGGCACTTTCACTTTTCGGTCCTGTCAGTAATCCAGGATTTTTATAACGCCTGACAAGTCACAGAAAATTACTTTATGCCGTCAACTTCAAAGGAATAATAAAAGCCTTCAATACAAACAGACCATTTTTACAGTTTTAACTATTTTGTATGTTAGCCACTTTATTTGCACGTACTATAATAAAATTTATACAATAATACGAAGCTTTTGCTTTTTAAATGCATTAATTTTAGTGATTTTCCAACAATGCAGTGTTTTCGGTAATCCGGCGGAGTTCTGTTCCAATATCTGCCGGATTACCGGAGAGAGTACTATAATGATTCTTTCCTCTCTTTCGTAATGTTGACTATTATTAGAATATATTTCTGCAGAATTCAAGAGTTATATATCTACAAAGAATCAATGCTAAAAATGTAATTTCAAACATTAAGGGCATCCAATGAATACCAAAAACTCGAACGAAAATAAAACACCTATTGTTTCTAAAGTAATTACACACATTCTTAAGCAATTCGTTAATTAATGGCATTTTTAACGAAAAAAGCAACTGATTACTTTGCCACAAATCCTGCACCCACGTTTGTAAAAAAAAATATACATAAAAAACGTTGCAACTAGGCAGGAGGTCTTGCAGTAATATCATCCCGAGCAAGTTAATAGCCCTCATATGACTTTTAAATGCTGGCTTAATGATACAAAAATTTATGTTGAGTCAGAGGTTCCTAAGAGTATTTAATGAGACTCAAAGCCTTAAGGGATTATTGTTTCTTGGCGATTAATTAGCAGAACCCCACGAAGAGCAATCGAAAATAATGAGCGAATTAGAACATTTTCGTGAATTAAAAAGGAGAAGGTATGTTGAATCTTAGCATGTTTCCAATGCAGACAAAAAGATGTTGTTGACTCAATTCATAGTTGAATTTTAACATAAAAGTAATTCGGTAAATAGCATACAGGTACAGTAGAAATCCCGCAGCATTATAAATAAAAATAAAGTGAATTTTTTATAAAGTAATTTCGATTCTTTTATCTCTTTAATATGAAAATTAATCGATATCTAAGTCGAAGAAAACAACACTTTTGTGGAGCCTTTTGGATTTTAAACTGATCGATTCATTCCATACTAATTACAATTACTCATTAGAAGAAAAAAAAATTACTGCATAAACATACAAGTTGGCATAAATCAGTACGCATTATTTATATAAAAAAAAAAAAAAATGGCGTCAGTTTTGGCGTTACAGAAATCGGTCTCTGTCTGTTCACACTATTTTTATTTGAAAATTAATAGAAGAAAAGGCGTCGTAATTATTTTTAAATTTGTAACAATTTAACACTAAGAAAATAAATCGGCACATTATCAATTTATGGGCGTACAATTTTTCCAAAACAGTCATCAACAGCAGTAATGACTCTTTTTCAGCGTCATATATTTCCCCATTACAAAACCCAGTCAGTGGAGTCACCGCTGACTAAACCGCCATACGTCAAAAGAATCAATAATGGTCTCAAACAAAAGCATACCCACCAGTGAAAAGGGAAAAGACAATGAGTGTTAAGGGAACTCACTAGGTGCTGCCACCCGCTCGGGTGAAGGTCGTTTCCTTTCCGGAAGTGCTAGGTAATCACCGGTAACACACATGGCTGGAGCCGACGCCACTCATTATGTCGACGAGAGGAGACAATTTCTTTTATTTTATTTTCTAGCACCCCGTCTCTAGGTTATTTGCCTCGTGTGAATGCTGTCTCAACCATAACCGAGCCACCACCTCCAGCAGTCAACCCCCCTTAAGGACTAATCACCGGATTTTAGTGACAGAGACACTCCATCAATCGTTTGGTAATGCTGTTCCACAAAACGGTATTGTCAACGGGCTGGCGTCCCTGTGCCCTTCTAACCCATTTATCCCTCGAGGCACTTTTGTTTTTCTCATTCCTGACAGGCATATCGGTATTACCTTCGTGAGCAAATTATTTATGTATAACTTAATCCTTTTAAAGTTTTATTAAGCATATCCTGTTTTCTTAAGCAGATCAAATAGATATATTTTAAGATTAACCTTTCCAAAATCTGTAAGAAATACGGAAGGGTTTTAAATAGCGTGAAACTGTTTGAGATAGAAGACTAATAATAATCAATTCACTACGCAAAATTTCTTAACATTTAAAAAAAAAATTTTTTTTTTTTTTTTTTAAATATTTTATAACTATTTTCTGTAATTTTAAAATGCCGAAGCACATATACAAGGAGTTTATAGAACATACAACAGCCGTTACCTATATATCTTTTCTTATAAACATGAATGTGTGTGCCAATTACTTTTATTTAATACAGAAATATATATAACATTATTTTCTGCTCTAAATAAATAAAAAATTTATTATGCAGATGAAAGTGAAATATACAACAATGCGGTAATACTCGTATAGATGTAATTCATTTGATTAAATCATTTAATATTAAAGAAAGATTAAGAATTGATAGGTACAAGATATACGAGGAGATATCGTAAAGTTTTAATTATTGTTAAGAAATAACTGAGATATCTGGATTAAATTTACTCAGCACATGAATTGATCCGAATGTTCATAATGTTATAAATTATATCTGTTCAAGTCGATTTTTTTGGTTTCCGAAAACCGTAATTTGAAGAAATTCGCAGCATGGAGAAGACAAGAGTTCAATCTATTGAGTTTTACATTGATGACCTTCGAAAGGTCGAGAAACGCACTGGGAGAAATGTATAACTCTGGATGGTAACTATGTAGAGAAGTCTTAAGAATAATAACTAAAAATTAAATTTCTATCTGGAATATTTTAGTCACAATTAAAAGTTTACGAAAACTTAGGTAATAATTAAAACCTTCCGATGCGACGCTTCCAAACAAATCAACAGTAAGATATGTAATTTACAGCATTACGTACATAAGAATGAAATAATAAAGATATCTCGGTTATTTTTTTTAGTTATAATTAGACTTTACGATACCTCCTCGTTACTCAAATAAGCATAAATGTTCAGCAATAAAATTCAACAAATATTTAAAAAAAAAAGACAGCAATGTAAACTAACAAAATCTGAATAGTGTCCTTTTTCGCATTTTTATATAAAATGCATTTTTCTCTTTCGTATCCAATGATATAACAGTAATTCTTCGAAAAATAAACTGGAAAAAAAAACAAGAGAAAATAATACTTCTGAATCAAATCAACCATATCGAATTCTCTGTATATCCATAATTACTTTATCATGCATCAAAGAATAACTTGTTTTGAAATATTTATTTATAAATGCATCGTCACACATATGCAATCGTGAAGCATTATTTGTGAATTACCTTTCAAAAAAAAAAATTGCACATTACACGTACAATTTCCTATCGTGTTCCTTCACTATTTTTAAGAAATCAATGTTTGTTCAACAATAGCCATAAAAGGCTACTAAAGCATCCTTGACATTATATAACCATCAAATCACAATACATAGCATAAAGCGAAAGCAAATCCAAAAAACATTAACCAATAAAAAAAAAAAAAATTCCACTCACACACAAATCTTATACATATATTTTCAAAAGTGTTAAGTACCTCTTTCGCTGATCGTCATAATTTTATTTCGACGAACAAAAATATATTAAATTCTCCTCCAACACGAGCTCGTTCAGGATCATTATCAATTCTTTTTTTTTTTTTAAAAAAAAAAAAAAAAAAAAAAGTTAAAATAAAATATCAGGTCGTAGTAGCATCAAGCAGGATATCTCGAGCTACAAAAAGATAGTCTGATCAATCATTAGACCACACCTTAGAATCAAGGACCGGTTTTAGACCCCTAGTTTTGGCGGTTAACGGGTTGTACGCCAATTTCTCTGGTGATGAGAGTCAGTCTCATAAACATTACATAAGTGAAATCTAATCTGTGGTTTCTTAGAAATTGCAATAGTAAAAGGGTTTGGTATATAATTTGAGGTAAAAATTACAGTGCTCATTAGAATTGAAGCAGGACCGATCGCTACCTAGTTGCCAAGTTCAAAGCGGAGGACTTAAAATATGATTTTTTTTTTCTCCCCCGAATTATATTTCTTCGAAGATATCGTTACATTTAGAATGGCAAATTGCTTAAAGGTGTACATTATCAGGTGTTGGAATCTTGCAAATTTTCTTCTTGTCACAATTCAAAAAGAGCGGCTTTGAAATTCGAACAGTGATGTAGTGGACGTTTGGTATTCGCATATAGTCAAGATAAAAGTGAGAAAGGAGACCTGTTATTATTGTGAGCGAAGTAATATGGGATTGTGCGCATCATCTCATTTTATAAATACAAAAAATATATACATATATACTCATACTAAAACTTATTAGCATGTGCTAACATGTTTTGAGAAAACAGCTCCAACAAAAAGATGTGGGAATAAAATAAAGGAATACGTGTCAAAAGACAGACATTATGATTATAATAATTACAATTAGTTTAATTTAATTTTTCATCATTCACCTTGATAATTTATCGTTGGCTCATATTTATTATTTAATTCAATAATTGATTTTTATACGACAGAATCGTGTGTTTTTTATTCTTTTTGTTGTTTAACATTTACTTCAATAAATAATTAGTTTTTGTACTTTGGAAGGTTTAACTTGCAAGAACAAAAAGGCATTTGGAATGTGAAGGAGGTATTTTCTTTTTCGGATAGTAATTGCTTCTGTGGAGTCTGGGGCTAGGAAGTACGCTTATTTTACTTAATTAATATTCATTTTCAATAATTTTACTTTTTCGAAAACTTTTCGGAAAAAAAAACCAGTAGAAAAATGTTAAAATCCAAAAAGCAAAGCCAAAATTTCAATTTTTTTTTTTATTTCAGTTTATTTATAAACCCTTTTACCAAATCAAAGTAAAATTGAACAACGATAGGCGTTCACTTAATCGGTAGCCAATTGGACTCTTACTTGAATAATGAATTAGCTCTTTAAAATGAATCGTAAGAAATACACGCATTGAATTATAGTAAGTGAAAACAAATAATTATATATACTGCTCACAAAAACAATAACAACGTCCACTCCTCAAATGGATTGAGCTTTAAGTAAAAAACTATAGATAAGAAACTAACACGTCGAGAGACACATTTTCTTGTATGGATAACTTCTTCAGCTTAAAGACTGGTTAAATTTAGCCTGAGAGTGTGTGTTACGGGGGCATTGATAAGAAATCGAAAATTTGTTTAAGGCATTTTATACTTGTGTAATTAACATCAAATTAAATAATAAAATATAGTTCCTAGAGCCCCCACTAATTGAATATTTTCGATTTCGGAAAAAAAAAAAAAAACCCAGTTATGTATCGGTTTTAGTATTAAGAATTATTCAAATAATAAATAATTCATAATAAACATATTACTACAGTCCACTAATTATAAATCTCAGAATAAAGAAATAAACTTAACAAATAAATCTGATTATAAAAATTAAATTTAATAAATAAAAAAAATCTAAATACAAAATAACAAATAAAAACAACAAATAAATAATAATTACAAACAAAAATAAATTTAGATTACTTAAATCTAGACTACTACTACGAATAAACTTACGACTAAAACAAATAAAAAATAAATTTAGCAAATTAATCTAGTAAAAGAGAGGTAAATTCAATAAATAAATATATTCTATAAATAAATATAATGACGAAGAAATAAATCTAATAGATAAACATGATAATGAAGGAATAAATCTAATAAATAAATATAATAATGAAGAAATAAATCTAACAAATAAACATAATAATGAAGAAATAAATCTAATAAATAAACATAATAATGAAGAAATAAATCTAATAAGCAAACATAATAATGAAGAAATAAATCTAATAAATAAATACAATAATGAAGAAATAAATCTAATAAAATATTTAATGTTAACTTAATTCAAAACTGTGCCATTAAACGTAGTCTTTTGTTGCAGCTTTAGACAAGCGATCATGATCACGAAATCGAAACCAGCTTCGTGGATTCGGGTCCTAATGTCATTGAAGATCCGATGAGTAATGGGAGTGACGCACTTTAAATCTCAAGGCTCCAAGTCCTCCCATGGGCATGGTGTGGAAGTTTGGAAAGAAAGATGACAGTTCAGGTTACTTGACTGAAGTTCAAAATAACGAGGTCCGTCGCCAACAGCCTTCGTGATGCTTCTTCGCGCGACGTTAGCAAATAATCAGCCACTTAAACAATTTTTATATCATGTCTTGCTTATTGAGTAATCTTCATGAATGCAGAATAGACTTACAATTTTAAAATTTAAAAGTCTGAATAATTATTATTTGAGATCGAGATTCAAAGTGGTAAGGTCTGTTCATCATAGTCTCCTGAGGAGAGCAGCAAGTCTAGTGAAGTGGTTATTTAAATACTTAAGTTTAAAAAATTTCTTTAAAATATTTTTTACTTCAGATGTATTTTGTTAAACATAAGATAATTTTATCCATAAATTTTATTTATTTTTGAAAAATATTATTTTACTTACACAGTGAAAAATATTTAATTCGAAACTGGGGGAACTTACAAGAATTTCGTGTTAAGCGATTGCATGTGGAAAAAAAATATCACCAAAATTTTCGACTTCAAATTTTCTTAATTCGATTTTCTGCAATTTTTTTTATTTTTAAGAATATACATTGAAAGTCTCTCTCTCCGTGTGTGTGCGTGTGTGTGTGAGAGAGAGAGAACGAGAGAGAGAGGAAAAACAAGGCATCTAAGAAAAAGCAGAAACATTCGGATAAATTGTTCATGAAGAACTAGTTTATTACAAATTAAAATGGCGTCTTCTTAATTCAAGTAGTCATGTCGAAGTTTCAGTGAAAAACAAGAGGAGAGCGGCGCGTATTACATAGCAAGAAGCAAAGCAAAAAAAAAAAAATAAATAAATACAGACCGCTGCCGATGGCTAACATCCGCTTTTATGTCTGAAAAAACGGGGAACTCCTTAAATTCTGCTTACATTGCAATCAATAGAAACTCAGGAAAACTGTCGAGATTTTGTAAACCGGCATACAGATATGACACTATATATATATATATATATATATATATATATATATATATATATATATATATATATATATATATATACATAAATACTTAATCGAAAAATACAATAACATTTGGTTAAATAATATGTAACTAGAAAAGTTTTAGCAATGTAAAACTTGAGATAACATCATAAACTCGTCACATACATAAAATAAACATGAGTGTTACTACCTCATATCTAATACCATTGAATAAAATGACCACCATCAAAAGACGGGCATACAGATATGACACTATTGCAACTTTTTGAACGATAAGACTCCAGGCATGAGATTAGAGTAGCAGCGAAAACGGACTGATTTTTTTTACCAATAGAGTAAAACTATCTTCTTGACCATTTGGAGGATATAACAGCTGAGCAAATATTACTGATGAAGCAAAAAAGCTAAGCCACATTCAACTCGGCATCACTTCCTGCGTCCAGAGCAGGATTACTCTTGATACAGGAAGTGGTTTCTCATTTATCAAACAGAGAAACCCTTTTTTTTCCTTCTCTTCCGTGGTGCATAAAAACTTTGGAGATCGTTATTCGACGAAACTACCGGAGGAAAAAAAATCTTTGTAACTGTAAATGTTGATGTAATGAAAGTTTATAAAAGATCATAGTACTGATACAATATTAATGGAACCCTATATGTACATTCAAGCCTTTTCAAAATTCAGTGATAATTACATATAATACTTAAAAAAAACAGTATAATAGTATATATATATATATATATATATATATATATATATAAAGTGTAAACAGAAAAGTGAATGAAAATACATAATTGTAATTTAATTATAAAACAAAAATTTTATAAAATTCAAAAGAGAAAGTAAATTAAATGAAAAACAGATAGACAAATTCTAGAAACATCAAAAAATATATCGTTATTGAAAAAAGTGTATGTATTCCAGGCTGGGGTATTCCAGAATTATTGGCACAACTATCTCCATCAAAAAATATGTTATTGAAAAATGTTTATAAAACCAAAAATTCTTTGAAAAGAAATTAAAATTAAAATCGTTGAAAAAACAATAAAGAAAAGGACAAAGCAGGCCCACATATAATTCCTTCAAAACAATAAATAAAACAAAAAGGACAATTATGCGTATTATATATATATATATATATATATATATATATATATATATATATATATATATATATATATTATTGTATAAAATGTAGTATACATCACACGTAAATACAATGCCAAGCATACGAAATAACTAAAAACTTATAACAAAAAATCTTGTTTTGTATTGCTAGCCTGTGTTATTCTATCGAAGTAGAAGGTATATATATATATATATATATATATATATATATATATATATATATATATATATATGAAATCGAGAGTAAAAGTTAATTCATTTTTTTCAGGTATTTCATTCCTATAAATAGAAGAGTGGTTATATGAAATTAAACATACATACATTATCAAATGAGTATTGTTCAGATTTTACGGTATTGTTATCAGTTTTATCTTCGCAGCCAGAAATAAAAGACAAATTTAGTCTTATTTAATTTAAGACTAAATTATCTTTTATTAAGTTATTGTATGTGCTTATTTAACATCATGCCTTTATTTTGCTACAAAATAGAAATAATAATTTTAAAAAATGAAAGGAATACAAACCATGTCACAATTCATAAAAGCATCAAAATGTAGAGCCTATTTTCTTTTTTAAGCAAGTTTAGAACAAAGAATTATGACAGGAATATTTTAATAGTTTAAAAATTCTGTATAATTTGAGCCTATTATTAAGTAATTTTTGTAGGTTCCTTTTAAAATATAAAATTAAAATAACATATCAATATGTGACGCTGGGCTATATTTTCTCTTCAACAACCTTTATATAAGTTTGAATTGCATAAAATTACAATTTCTTTCCAACAAAACTGAAACGTGATAAGGTAAATAAGATGAAGATAGAAGTGAAATGAAATGATTTGAAGATAATGATATATAAACGAAATAGAATTAATGGGAAATTGAAGCGAGATAGCACATAACGACTTGCTGACAGAGAATTGTTATTTAGATTGAAACTCTTCTATTAGTTTTGTGGATCTGAATGAATTTTACGGTAGAAGCATTAGGATAAGAACAAGCTGTTGTGAAGTGATTAAATCATACAAGCGAACATATAAGCTAAGAAATTATTAGTTGATCCTAAGTTAGAATTGATAAGTTAATTTGGGATTCGAGAAAGCGACTTTAGCTATCTATCAATGATTAATACAATAAAATATTTTGGTTTCTTCTTACGCTTCTTCAATTGGAGTTTAGTCATTAATTGCTGATTATATATTAGTAAGATATAGCGCAAGAACACAGTAATGAAGTCGTTACAAGTCGATAAGCTGAAAAATATTTAATGCATTCGATGTAAGTTGTAAAATCTTAATCCAACCATAGTTTTATCAAAAATTTTATTTTCAGGGTAAAACATTTTATTAGAAAGAGTGAATAAAGGAACAGAAAATTATATAACAATGAATTGTCACTCATTTTATTTTGCGCTGCTTTTTTGTAAGAAAATATTTCAAGTTAAAATCAAACTTATGGTTATTCATTAGCCAATAAAATCAGGGCAAGAAGTTAGAATAAATAAAAACCTTTGCAAGGTGAAATTAAATCAAATGATTAATTTGGTAACATTGATTTTCTTATCAGAAATTACTCAACAAAACACCTTCAAATCACCAATTAGATAGCAAAGCAAATTTTTTTAAAAAAATATTTCTGAATTGAAAATATCACAAGGACATCTATTTGAGAAATCATCAGCATTTCTTCCTTCCTATCTTCAAGATCAAACCGAAGGTTAAACACTACCTACACTTTTTTCACCAACGCAGAAAAACAGTTTAAATTCTAACTTCGTAATTGCTATTTCTATTATTAATATGTAACACAGAATAAATAAATTAAGGGGGGAATCTTTACACATTTAACTTATATTCTTCATTTTTTCAATAAAGATGAGTACAGTTTTGAAATTTTATTTTTTCATCACATCATCCAAGTAATGATTTAAAGAAATATTTCAAGTTAAAAAATTTTAAATTGCAAGCTAGGTTCTGATAAATTTTTGGATCATTAGACAAGAATCACATTCAGGCAATCTCAAATAATAACAACGGGTGCATACACACACACACTCATATATATATATACACACACATATATATAACTATATATATATATATATATATATATATATATATATATATATATATATATATGTACATATATATATATATATACATATATATAATATATATATATATATATATATATATATATATATATATATATATATATATATATATATATATATATATATATACATACACACACACATATATATATAAATATATTCTGATTTTTGTTTAAAGAGAAAAAGTTTTCAAAACTTACAATTAATAAAGACAAATATTATAACGACTTTATTCGCATTATGATTCATATTTATTTTTTCAATGAACAACAGCAAAAAAAGAATTAAAACTAATCAATCATCGATGCATTAAATCCGTTAAAAAGTTTGAAGCCGAGTTTTCTAATGACTGCTGTCGATATACCAAACAAATTAGTAAAAAACGAATGATAAAAAAAAAAAAGAATACTTGGTCCATTTTTTTTCCATGCAGAAAACAGACGATACATAGCACTGCCCAAGGGTGGCACTTTATCAACTCACAAATGGGCCCTCCCTGACATTACAAATGAGACTTTGTGAAGTCCCATTTATAATATTGGGACTCCCTTCCAAGCTCTTTTTCTCCGGAGAATCCAAAATCGAACATTTCAGGACATCTACCCTCCCATCAGTTATAGAGAGATATAGCTTCGCCTGCGGGGTACCCGCTTTGAGAATGCTATTAACAAAGATTTGTCTTTGCCACCTTAGATCTGCTGGAAAGAATTGGCAAAGATCTTCCCGATATCATGTTAAAAGAATCGAACTGTACTTTTCTTTTTTTTTTTTTTTTTTTTTTTGATGGATGTTGGGTTTGAGGACACGAGAATTTTAAGTTTGTATCGAAAGTGTAATTTAATCTGTTCAATTTCCAGCCCATGGTGAGGCTGGGTTATCTGTCTTGGAAAGATTGATGCAGATGGTTTTGCAGCGAATGCAAAATGGATTGATGCCAGAGGTGGTTTTAAGAAAAGATAAGTTCGTTGGCGTGATGGTGAACAGTTTTACTGATGACAGTGAATTTTGTATTCTTTTAAAATAGTTAGTTTTATGTTACATTTTTTTGTTTCTTTGTTTAGAAGATAATCATGCATTCTGTTTTTCATTTTTAAAAGTTAGGCTTAGATATGGTCCTCTAAATAATTCGTCATTGAATATTTAATATGAAAAATAAAACTAGAATTCCGAAGAAATATCGGAATATTAAATACATTTCAAAGTTATATATATTAGATCTTGCTTTTGTGAATAGAAAATGAAATTCTATACAATTATAAGAAAAAGAAAGAGGTACACTTGTTGTCAATAGCGTTTTTACTTCAAGAATTTGTATTAAAAATTGGTAGAAACTAAATAAGAAAAACAAATACTCGTATTTAAGTTAAATTAAATAGTAATTTCTCTGCAGCTGTAAATATATAAATAACTCTGGTAAGAAGCTCCATTTTCACAAAAAAAAAAAAAAAAAAAAAATTGAAAAAGCACTGAAAAAAAACAATTCTTTTTGCCGTTTTATAAAATTTTCAAATATATATATTTAAATTTGCATTATTGACGTGATATAAAGGATTAGAAAAGATTATATGTTACACACTAGAAAACATAATTATTTTTTCAAAAAAAAACCTATAAATATTTTTAATTGTTTTGTATTATTTTTCTTTAATTTTATTTTTAAATTTTAAAATGAAATAAGATAAAAATTAATTCTAAATACATTGTTAATAAAACATATTTAGTCAAACTGATTCACTCGGTGCTCTAAATACATAATGTGTTTCTATAATAATTTTCATCCCGATTTTGAGATCCGAGTTTTCAAGGTATATGTAATACAATTGAGTGAACCTTGATTAAGAAGAACTTGGATTATTCGAGAAAAATTTCTTTCCAGAAGAACGAATAATGCATGCAATAATTAAGAGTTTTAATTAACATATAAATAAAATTTTATTACATTTCGTTACTAACAAATTTAAATGTGGTGGATAATATATAGCATGGAATAAAAATATAATAATAAAATGCTTAGGAACAAAATAATTCATTTAAGAAACGCACTCAAAAAAAAAAAGGATAGCAAAGATTCCAAACAACATTTCATTCTTCTTAAAAGCTTCCAGGAACTAAACACTATTCTTAGCAAATTTTTAAAAAGCTTAATTCACACAGATTCCGCTATCACACATAAAAGATTCAGGAAGCAACAAACCCCCATAATACAAATACGCAGTACGACGAAGTTTATTGCGGAAATTAAACACTTTTAAAGAAGCGCCTTCCTCCCATTAAATTTCCAAACTAACAGATGGGCCTTGGACCAAAGCCAAGCAGCAAAACCCACAAATGAAGGCCAGGTTTCGAAATCCTAAAAGCAAACTTTGCTGAAACTGAGAACTGAAACTTTTAAAAGATATTTGGAACAAAAGAACAATACCGAATCGTTCTTGAAGAATGCCCTAAAAGAACACACAAAATTATTCACTTAACTAGCTTGGTTGAAAGCCTTAGTTCACATACAAATCGATTAAGACCGTTTTAGACGCAGCGCTTTTGCATAGAAACTAGTAATTTCTTAAAACTCCTGGGACAAAGATACCTAATTAGACTCGGCGATTCAGCGAAAGGACACGCCTTTGGAAAATACTGCTTCAAGGCTAAAAATAAGGCCGCTTCATTCGTTATCTTTCATTATAATCGAAATTATCGTTATTTAAAAACACTGTAAATAGTTAATAGATAGTACTTATTGCTTTCTGTACCCTTGTGATTCTTAGATACGTTTGGGGCTAATTATAATTCAGTTGTATGAGAAGAATGATTAAACGAAGATTGAGCGAAAGTGAATGCGAAAGAAAAGTTCCTTTTCCAAAAATACTTAAATACTGATTTTTTTTAATATTTAGATTATTCTTTATGAAAACTTGTTTGCAGAAAGTAAAGATTTTAAGTACGAAAAAATAAATACATACAAATAAAGGTCATTCAAAAGAAAAGATGATATTTTTTTCAATAAAAAAAAGGGGGGGAAACCTTGAGAATACAGAAATTCTTAGGGCACAAATAAAAATTAACAGATAAAAGTAAAATTCTAGAATTTCTCATTACTTATTCCATAAATTTTCTCATTGAGTGAGAACAATTATTCTTTTATTACTTCAAATTTATATATATATATATATATTTATATATATGAAATTTTAGCGAAAAATCGATTAAGATTACCTTCATATTTATTAGACATTGGATTTTTTTCAGTTGTGCTTTGGTTTCCCCTTTTTCATCAGATTGTTCATGACATTGAGTTATTGAAGATTACTTTGACTGTATCAAATACAATAATAATAAAGAAATACTTAAAATCATTTTTTCATTTCCGCCAAAAAAGGCAACCAAAAATAAAAAGAATGATCAATCCTAACTGAGTTTCTAATCGATAAATAATACGCGGTTAAAACTAACCTAAAATTCAACGTAACCTTAAATTCTTTCAAATAATATATTCAAAACCCCGACAAAAACAACAACAAAAAAGAAATTTTTCCAAAAAATCTTTTCATTTCAATGTATTCGTACATACTCCTGTTTCTTATCGAAAAAAAAAAAAAAAAAAAAATAAATTTTTTAAAAAAATTTTTTTTTTTTAATTTTTTTTTACATAATTCTTTTTTTTTTTTAAAAAAAAAAAAAAAAAAATCTGACATTGATTTCGTAATGACTTTTTCCTCCTTTTGAAAGGTTGCAATTCTATGATTTGTTATAATATGATGGATGCTGTCAAAAAAGAAAGAGGCGCTAGTCTCAAAATTTAACAGGATGTTGATGGCCCTTTCACATTTTGATATGTTCTTTATGTAAATCTAAATTACTGTTATATTTTTGCTTGAAAAAAAAGAAACAACAAAATGTGGCACCACGGAAACTAATTTTACTGCTTATACGAACCCTAAATATAACCATTTTTTTTTATATATATATATATATTAATGTTTTGAAGAAATAATTCACGTTCATGATATATAATAATGCAAATAGATTTGAGTCAGAGTTTTTAATTCTCTGGTGTTTGTGAATATAGTGCGGATATAAGAATCATAAAAATCCAACAATATAAAAATAACGATACTTCATTTTTTTTTATCTTAGATAAATAACACTTTACGCAAGGCTCGTTTTAATAATTCTTTCATCTCACACTCTAAAGATTCCAACCATCTTTAAAATAGGACATCTTATTTAATGCAATATTTTTTATTAAAAAAAAATGATTCGATTATTCTATTTAAAAGACAACAGTTTTATTATGAGATTCGTATTAATTTAAATTAATTTATACACCTCATCAGGGTTAAGATATAAAATTTTTATACTTAATAAAAGATATTTCTGCGATTACGGTTAAGTTTCAATCAAGTGTATATCAACAAAAGGACCGGAAGCTGGCCTGTCATAGCCCCATCGGTGTATAATTGAGAGATAATCTATGGGACACTCCTCGCAATAATTTCTATTTAATATATATAATTTTATTGAATTTTAAAGGCACTTTGTTGTATAAACATATTTTTATAGAATTCAAATTCAAAATGAGGCTTAATAGTGATGTTGAGGGTATCAAAATAATTATAGTTCTGAATGCAGGTCAGTTAAAACAATTGGCCATTGGATACGATTTATATCAATAAAATAAAGAAAGTGAGCCATTAAACAGTTCATAAAACAATACAAGCAAAATAATTATTTAAAGGAACCAATTACGATTGATTAACGATGTTTCCTTCGAACTTCGCCCAATACTTATCATACCAGGTTCGATAACATCACTATTATTTCATATACATCAGTGACAAGTCTACTCCCGTAACTTTACTTTCACCGACAATCGTCTCAATAATGGAGACCGAATATTTATTTTATAAATCAGCATCTCAGCAGGTTTCTCAAACGCTCCGAAGCGACGAGACATGATAAAACTAGCTCTTGCTATTCATTATCTGTGTTGTGCGGCGCATATTAAGCACTTGGTAATGGCTCCCTTCATTGAGGTATGAGGAAAAGTGCTTACGTCGGACTCATCTTCAAAGAAATTTGCTTAGCAATTACGTCCAAGACGCGACAACAATGCTTGTTTAAAGAATGTAAGGAGAATGTTGAAAAAGACAATGTGCCATAGGGTTATTTATCTCCAGTATTAATAATTTATTGTGCTTTTTTTTTTGTCTTCACGCCTTTGGAGTTGAATTTGGAAATTCGAATATTTATAAGCTCGATAATTTATAATTTTGAATTTCAAAGAAAAAATTCTAAGGCCAGTTTTAGACCTATACAAGACGTCCAAATGCCAATAATTCTAAAACTTTTTTCAAGGAACAACAAAAATAATTACGAAAAAGAAGAAAAAGAAATACTTTCAAGGGAACATTCTGAAAAAAAAAATGTTTTTCTAAAATTTCTGGGGGGAAAAAAGGAAATATTTCCAAATTTCAAGGAATTTTTTTTCGAATTTGAGTTCACTGATATTAACACTGTGCAACATAAAATAATCATAAGATTAATAAAAAAAAAATTATAATAACAGAAAAATACAGTCTAATACTGCAATAATAAAGACTGAAAAATATATTATACAACAATATGGTTTTATATATTATATGAATAATGTCGATGATCTTTATAAAAGGATAATATATATTTTTACATAATATTGTAAAACCAGAAATCCTACTTCTGTCATCAAAATTTAATATACAGTAAATGTCTCTTTCAAACAAATTTTGATGTTTTTTTTTTTATCAAGATTTAACTTCGGAAATCATTATCAAATGGATTCCAGTGCAAAAACTTAAGTCAAGAATAAATGTCATAGTAATAACGTATTTCTTTTTTAATTCTAAATAATCTACATTACACAATAGTTATTGCATTAAATTATAATAATTATTCTTTTTGCGAATTTTACATAAAATCCATGCATATTTTTCACCTCTACACTTTCGATCAACCATTTTTTCCATGAAAAAATACATCAATAAAAAATGCCCCAACATATGAAAATGTCTTCTGGTTCAAATGGACATTGAAATACAGAAATATTTGTATTTACATCATGGATTCAGATTAATGTCAATGCCAGAGATGTTTCCCGAGTTAATCTAATCATTCAAATATATCAAAGATTGATACCACAGCATTAATAAATAACGAAAGGTTGAAACCTCTAAAGCAAGACCAATGAATAAACAATTCTAATTAAAAGCGTTAATAATCAGTTGCCTTCAGGTCGATTGCTAAAATAAATAAGTAATCATACCCGCTGCTTATTGTTACGTAACTCAGCGTGTAATTTGCGCTTGCATCAACGAACCTTGGCTTATTGAATAAATATATTTACATTAGCAAGTTTCAAATAAAGGAAGCTGTTCCGTGTACTATGTCTGAGCACGACTGAAAGAACGAATTATTCTTCTACTTAGTTGCTCGTAATTTATTTCTGAATGCACCACTGTTTTCGAATAAAACTTACTAGAACGCAAATAATTCATCTTTATTTTGTACGTGGCAGAAAACGATACACATGTATTTAAAATTATTAAAATTGTTCTAAGGACTTGCTGAAACACAGTGTGATAATATCGCGATAAAGCAGAGTATTACTTATATTGATGAATATAGATCTTTAGATATTGCTGTGATGATTGAATATAATGAATTTTAATAGAGAACCTTGAATAAGTTAAGAATTAACTTCGTAATACTTTTTACATGTTATTGAATGGCAACATGACGAAAATTGGAATTTGAAGGAGAAAAAAAAAAGAATTCATGTTATAAGCAAGTTTTCTCATGAAATTCACATTTAAAAATAATTGTTGAATCCTACACTTTACATTGCTCAAAATATTTGTATTTGAAATTCGCAATCTTTTAAATGAAGTAACATTGCTATTAAAATAACCTTCCACATTATGCAGAATTCCATATTCCACAGAGAATTAAGAACATTTTTATACCAATAGCTATTTCACAAAAAATTCCGTTACAATTACACTCAATTTTATAAAATTGTACCTTAATACCAATGATAAATTCAAACAACAAATTATTTTTCATGAATTTTAAAATTCTTAAAGCATACAAAAATAAAGTACTAACAAAATCATAAAACTATTTCCTTGCTCATAATACATAACAAAATGAAGCAAAAATTTTTATCTGCAACAACTATTTTCATTATTGTTTCTTAGTAATACATTTCCCCAAATGTAATAAACTTAAATCCCAGATTGGAAATAGAAACGACCGCTTTCACTGCCATTTTCAAATTGGAAACAGAATTCTAAATTAAAACTGATACCATATCGTTTGCTTCAATCGTTGCTAGGCAACTCCACCAGGGAATGGAATAAAATAAATGCAATCTACCAGTTCGGGAAGAATAAATAACAACAATAAAAACAACTTTTAAAGAACATGCAAATGAAAACGTTACTCGATGAATAATGTTACCAAATACAGACGGTATTCGCAATAAAAAAAATATTCAGAATACATAAGAATTAATAAATTATTTAAATTGTACACAATTCTTAATTCTTATTTGAAACATTATTTTGTGAGTAAACATATGAAACTGTAACTTTGGATTGAAATATATGTAGTTGGAATAAATGTGTAAATAAAATTGCACAGCTTTGTAAATTTAAGAAGAATCTAATGAATGAAAAAAGGTTCGCATCTTGTCATAATTAGAAGAGTTATTATAACAAGAGATTATAGATATTTTATATATAATTCAAAATAAATGCAAGATTTAGTAATCTTGTTACTGTTTTACATATTATCTGACTTTGATTTAACAAGAGTGATTTCATTTAAAATTCTCAGAATGACTGCAGAATATACATTACTATTTAAAATTATAAGCAAAAGATAATTACACACTCTCCCTACAAAATTTCCATAAAAGTAATAAAACATTAATTTTGTTTTATTGTTATAATTCGTTTTAAGAGTAAACTTCACTGGAACTAAACATAGTTAATGTGTCTAGCTTATAAAATAGATATTCAATATTTTCAGAATAGTAAAGCACTTTTATAACCAAATAAAAAAAGACAAAAATATTTTATTTTACTAGGAATCGTAGGAATGTTATTATGTAATAGAGAAAATAAATAAATCCTCAGTCAAGAACAAGAAAATAATTGGGAAAATTTGATTAAAAAACACGTTCTATTCAATGTAGAATACGTAATATTTCGTTAAAATTAATATGCACTTTATGGATAGCTGAGGGAAAATTGATAAATAGAAAAAGAAAATATTGAAAATAGAAATAAATATATTTATTAACTATTTTACTCTATTTTAAAACTGTTACATATGTCTTTCTTTTTTGATAATGTTAAGCTAAACAGTAATTTCGCAAGATTTTTTTTAATTCGAACACATTTAGCTAAAATAAATAAATGACACCGAGCTCATTTTCAACACAACTCAAACATTCCTCCAAAAATTAACCTTTAACACAGAAGTTTTAAAATATCTTTAGGTGGAGACAGAGTTTGTTTGGTGGCCCGATTTTATTCCATACGAGAAGTATATAATCGTCCATAATCCCCTGCTGTTGTTCGAAACAGGCGAAGGAACAAATAAAACAAAAACAAATCATTCTAAGTACTGCTTTTCAACTCGCAGTTCACTTCACGAAGAAACTAGATAATCGTCTGAAGTTTCGAACAATCCGAACACCGTCACGCATCACTTACTGAATAGTTCGATGTTTTTCCGGGTCTAAAAAGAGGAGCTACTCAGAGAACAGTGCACCCTAATACGAGATACAAACACAACTAAGAAAGTAAAGGAACAACTCAACCGATTTCTTTTCTACAATATGTATAAGGAAATATTTGGAATAAAAATAAGAGTTATTAAAGAAAGATATAACACAATTAAAAAAGAATCAGAAGCACTTAGAATTTTTAAGATTTCGTAAGAAGATTAATCTTGTCTAGTAGATAGAGTATTTGCTTAGTAAATCGTTGTAAATAGACGGAGATGTTGCTGTCAAAAATAACTTAATAAATTTGTTTCTCTGTGGAGGTCGTTAACAAAATATTTTCATGAGTTCGTTTTAAGATGGGTTTTGCAAACTTTTCAATAAAAAATATTAATCGATATACAGATACATATGGAACTATTTTCGAAGGAAATAAGAGCAGCAGATTTTATCAGTCCAACGTTCTTCAGCAAAATAATCGAGGTAAAAATAATTTAGAATAAAATAGTAAAAAAAATGGTGATCTTTTATTTAAGAAAAATCAAGGTTACTGAAGCAATTTATTTTCTGAAATGCAATGCTTTCTTGCTGAAACGAGCCTCTTATTACAAAGAGATAGACTTAAAGACATTCTGTTCAGTAAAAAGAAAAGAGTGGAAAAAAATATTTTTCATAGGGATATGACAAGGGGGAAAAATGACAGAAATGTTTCAGAAATTGAGTGATTTTAGTAAATTATAAATTTTAAGTTTCCCCAGTGATTAAAAGACAAAAACAAAGAAGTGGTTTTTCTCCAAAAAAAAAAAAAAAAAAAAAAAAAAAAAAAAAAAAAAAAAAAAAAA
>BMAW01051874.1:677484-710489 GCA_019974015.1 Nephila pilipes
AAAAAAAAAAAAAAAAAAAAAAAAAAAAAAAAAAAAAAAAAAAAAAACCCACAATTGATTCGTCTGAACGCTCACTATTCTAAAGTATATCCTTTTTCAAAGTCCCATTCCACGAACCGACGCCGGACCATGGAGATTTATTGGACTGTCAGCGAAAAAATTAAAAATTCTAACATTATTGCTAGGATATTTGAGTCTCTCAACTACTTCCTACAAACCTATATACATAAACGACGTATATACATCAAAAGAGGGTACATTAAATATGCATCCTATAATTTGAAATAATTAAATTTTACATGTATTCGATTCAACAATCCAACAATTTTAATGAACCACACCGTAGCACAGTTATCACATGCGAAGGAGTTAGGGCAGGCAAAGTGAGCAGACTCCGAAGTTTTTTTGAGAGAGTTTTGTGCTAAGGACCTATCTACCGGCCATTTTGATTTCGTGAACGTAACGTTAATCCTATGGAATTTCTACTACCATCCTCGAATCTTTACCTTCCCCCTCCCCCCATGTATTTGAATGCAAATAAAATTCATCCAAAAATGCAAAAAAATAATAAAGATTTCTGTAAATTTACATTTTCCCTCCGATTTTTGAAAATATTTTAGAATTTTTTTTTAGAGACCGAAAAACCCACAAACGAATCACTAAAACAGAAATAAAAATATTTTTTTAAGAATCGGATGAAAAATGTAATTCCGCCGAAACCATTATTTTTTGCTCTTTCGGATGCACCTTTTTTGCATTCAAATAGATAAAAAGGAAATATTTGAAGATGGTAGTGGAAATTCCATAGGATTAACATTACGCTCACGGAATCAAAATGGCTGGTAGATGGCAGCCTTAAGCCAATTTTTTGTTGATAAAACTACTGGAATGAAGGAGAAAAAAAAAGGCCAAACAGCAAAATCTTTTAACATATTTAATAAAGTTTCAGATAAGGGTAATATTCCTGAGAAAGATAGTGCTGGTCCCGAAAGTATGTCAAGTATTAGTACTGTTTTAGAAGAAACACAGAAAAAGAAAAGCGGTGATATTTCAAAATGTATAGTAGAAATCAAAATTTATCAAACAATAAAAAAGTGCCATACAACCTAAAAATTATATTTCTATTTGATATTTATTTGATTATTATTAATATATCAAATAATGATATTTATTTTATATTTATGATATTTGATATTTATTTTATATTTATGATATTTGATATTTATTTGAAATTTATTTAACATATCAAATAATGGTATTTATTTGATATATTATATAAAAATACGTAGCATAATATTTAACATATCAAAGAATGGTATTTATTTGATGTATTAAATAAAAATACATAGCATAATATTTAACATATCAAATACCTATTTATTTATTTGGCTGACGCCGAATAAATAAATAAGTATTTGATATATTAAATATAATGCTACGTAAAAAAGGTGTAAAAGGTTGGGAAACACAAGTCTAGAAGTTTCAAGAACAAAGCATCATCTCGATTATCGTTTCAGTAATTATTGTGATTCAGAATAAGAAATCCGTTACCAAATGACCCATATATTTAGTTTAATGTTTTAACTAAACTAAATCAAATTTCATCTAAATATCATTCAGCTTGCAATCAAATGATGATTCAGAGATATTTATATTTCAAAAATTGACATCCATCACACACAATTTTTAAACATTATTTATCTTTTCGGGTTGAAAGATTTTCTCAAATTACAGCAATTTAACTGGTCGTTTCTGAAGGTTTCGGATCAGATATTTTGATTTATGTAATCAAAATGATAGATGGTTCCTATCACAAGTAAACAGTGCGTAATTATTAAAATTAAGTGATTGATGAACTCTTTTTTTTTTTTTTTTACTTATACAATAAATATTCTCCACAATATAATTTCCGACTCGTTATTTTTACAACTCAAAGTTTAATTACTTGTACAAAACTTATTCTCGTTTCTTCTTAATCAGAAATCGATAATAATTAAACATGGTTACAATGTGCATCTGTGCTGTCCTTATTTTGCAATATTAATTTTTCTGAAATTGAAAACAAAATCAAACGATTGATTAAAATATAATTTTTTTCCCATGAAATTCAATCTTTTATAGGTTCCTAATGACGACAGGAAATCATCATAATTCAATAAAAACACTAAATGTAAATATTAGATGCCAAAATTTACATCTATGTATCTAGGTAATTTACTTAAGAAACCTAGATACATAGAATTACCAAAGGTTTTCATTTGATTTGTTTAATTAACTTGATATTGAACAGACACAAGGACTACAGAATCTTGTAATTTTAAGCTTCAATCCTAAGAGGCGAGGGTAAGCTTTGTTAATAATACAGTGGTATCTTGGTTAACGAAGGCCTTAGTTGACAACGACTTGCTTGAAAACAAAAATGTTTTGGGTAACGATGCAGGTTTTGGTTTACGACGCCTCGTCGATTGTTCCATTTTGTTTTAATATCATCTACCGGTTCTCGAGTGATTTAAATAATCTGTATAACAGTAGGTTAATCAACGAGGAGCAAATATTCGAAACAGCCAGAAATAATTAATCGATTACCATTGTTACACTTGTGGGTAATCTCGCCTTGGATAACGAAGCTTTTGTTTAAGACGATTATTCTGGAACGAATTACCATCGTTAAACAATATACCACCGTAAATAGATGGATAATGTAATTGCTGTAAATTGATAGATACTGTAACCACAGTAAATAGACGGATGGACATGTACTGTAACGATATTATAAGGCGTACCTCCCTTCAACGGGCCTTATAGATGTTTCCTGTAAGCTACTTAATTCAAGCAAATCAACCAGTTATGCAAAGCATATATAAATTGTAGCGAGAAAGATGAAGGGGGACGGAAAGAATAGAAGAGAATGATAATAAAGTTATGGTAATAGAAAGAGTCTACGGTGATGTGTGCGATAATATGTTGGCGTGAAAAGTTGATTTGGCGAGATTAGGACTCAACGCTATCGGAGCAACTGAATACTTGAAGGAGGTACTCGCATCATATTCCGATAAGTGCAAAGTTTGTAGGGCATCCCCCTTATTCTAGAGTTTATGAACAATATTTTGGATATGTTTCACTATTTTAATTACTTTGTGCTTTAACTTAAGTTGAAATTTAGATCTTATAATTCAAATAACATTTAAGATTCCAGACGAGTTAGGTAACAGGATGTCATCACAGTGCCAGAGCCCATTAATAAGATTTAACAGCACGCACTGTGCCCAATATTCTTACGATAGTCTTCAACAGCGATTCAAACAGCGACTCTGTCTTTAATAGAATCGAGAATCTGCAACATAATACTGCAACCTCAGCAATATAAAAAAAATTAATTGTTACGAAGTTTTTTTTTTTCTTTCAGAGGTAGGAGGGGGTCCTTGAATTAATATCACAAGCAATTGGTGAAAGTGAACCTGATCATTCAGAAGATGGGTCACATGATGAGAAAAACATCTGAGATGATACCACGTTCTCACAACTTTAACACCACGCCACATGATGATTCTGAAGCCCATTTCGACTTAAGTTTATATTCGCTAAATGTAAAGTATAGGTTTCAAATTCAACGCACTTTCTCATGCAGAAAAACATTCTTATATGCAGATTTTACTATTGTGCAGAAAGCAGTTTAACTTAACTTATTACTCACTTTTGTTTGAATCAATTGATTTTTCTAAGTATAAAATTTGTTCTACATTTTGTCTCTTACAATTTTATGTTCAATATATTTTGAATTAAACATTTTGAAATGAAAAACTGCACGTTTTCTGAATGTGTTTCTTTAGTACTAACAGCGATTCAGACATGAATTTACTTTACTAATGGTGGTTCATATTTCTGTCTAAAAATGTCTAACTTTTTATCCTTAGGTCAAGACAACGGTACAGTTCATTATTCTATCAAAGGTGGTCGGTCTTTCGACTCGAATCCATAACACTTCTCGTTCGTCAATGATCCTAAATCGTATGACATTTACCGTTGGACAACTGCAACTCGTTTATTTGAAGAATACCCCTATTCTTTTCAAAGTAATGGGTCTTATTTTCTTGTACATATGCATGGATTCATTCTTCAATGCTCAAGAAAAGTAGTTAGCCGTCTTCAAAGATTGCTGAAGCATTACTAACTAAGGGAAAGGAAAGAGTGCATTGAAATGACCAGAAAAAGACAGTTCATTACGCTACAGACAATTAATGGTCCTTTAAAACTGTGGCAGGAAAATCAGCGCCAAGTCATGCGAACCCAATGTGCAGCAATTACTACTTATAAAAGGAAGATACACTAAATGGGATTCTACAGTGCACTTTCGCTTGCCATCGTCTTCAGTGAGACGTTGAAAAAGGAAACAGTTAAAGCGGGAAATGAGATTCCCTTTTTTTGCTGTCTTTCCTCCCACTGAAAAGGATATGACCTGGAAAAAACACACTAAGAGCACACTTTTCAAATAAGTTTACTTTTTTTTTATTCAAAACTAATTATAAGTGGTTCGGAACTTTAACCTAACCAAACCAATACAAGTTTAGGCAAAGAAAGATCACCGTAAAATTGCTTTTTTTTTAAATTGGTATTACTCACCAATTTTAAATTACTTTGAACTTTCCCAAAAAAAAAAAAAATAGTTAGTATCAATTTCAAGCTATCCTGAACCTTTTTTTAATTGCTGTGCTTGAACAGCTATTTCAAAACAGATTAAATTTAATCTATTTAATGATGACTAGTTATTTACGGAAATTAAAGTGCAATACTGTTTATATAACCGTTCAGATCTTAATAGTTAGTGATATTTAGTTCGAAAGAAATAAAATGAATAGCCTAGTATTGAAAAAGATTTTAGAGCAATTTTATGAATTAATGTTCATTTTTTTTCACAGAATAAAAGTTGAATTTTGAATCACAAAAAGGACTGTAAAAATAGAGAGAGAAAAAGATAAAAGCGTTACAAATAACAAAATTTAACTTCAATCACAGTTTCGATAAATTCCATATGATTTTCATTATAATGTAACAAGACACGAATAGAATAAAAGGGTAATTAAAAAAACCTGACTCAAGCATAGGTTTTTTTTTTTTTTTTTTATAAAAAAAAACAAAAATATATAAAAAAATTTAAAAAAAAAAAAAATTTATATAATCTGTTTTTTTTTTTTTTTTTGATAAACAAGAACATAAATACATTAAATAGTTTGAAGCTCTCAATACTTAGTATCGAATAGTGAGCTTCATTGTATAAATTCATTTTAATAGCGACATATATTACTGGTTCCTTTAGCAACAATATAGATTTATTACATTTACTTATATATATATATATATATATAAGTGATTATAAACGTAATTATTAAGTCATTATATATTTATACATATATATGTTTGTGTGTGTATGTATGTATATATATTACAATAATAAATTTATTGCAATGACTTTGCTTCAAGATATTCACAAAGCAAAGAAGGGGGGGGGAGGAAATGAGAAGAGCATTGATTTTAAATAACGCCCTTCTAGAGACAAGTGCGTGTTTCGGTAATGACCTATGTAACTTTGAGATTTAATCACAACGAGTATGACACCTGAGCTGAATGCTTACTGGTCTAATTTCAACATCAAATCATATTAGATTTTTGAGACCCAGTCCCAATTGATATTCGACAGCCCTCATTGTTCCGAACGATTGATTTATGTTGATTAGTTTTATTAACGTTGCACTAGAAGCAATACGAGGGCTATTGGCGACGGACCTCGTAATTCTGAGTCTCGCTCAAGTCATGGATTTTAGGAATAAGGACTTGAAGAAATCACTGGTACATGTATAAAATCCCATCTTCTATGAAAGTTTGTGAAATTACAGCCTAACTTGCATTCAGTAACTCATTTCCAATCCAATAAGCGTGTGACTACATTTTTCTGGTTTGGCGAAAATGATTTACATGATTTTACACCCCTAATTTGTATGCTGTCGGCCATTAGATACGCGGCTTTAGCCACTGTACTACTGTTGACCGAAGTGAAAAGAAATTCTGAACAATACAAAGGATAAAAGCAGTACTTCATAGTGTTAGAAAAAATAATCCAATAGATAACAATTACGAATGACATTCTTGATAAGTTTTTCAGTTTGGGAATTTTTAGCAACAATGGACTTCAAATGGTTTCAGTATCAAACAAAAGATATTCATAACTTCTTCAACGATTCAATCAGTGATAAACAGTTCGAAAATCTGAATCAGAATAAAAAATGTGCCATCAAAACAAATCCATTTCGAAGGTCTTATAACCGATTTCAAAATAAACTATGGAAAACATAAAAAGCCGAGAACGATCGATAACAATACAACCCTTAGCTAATCTAGAATTTATTAAAACAGATATTCATGAGAACACCAAGTGGTAAAACAATGGAGAAAGGTTTTCTGCATCCTAAACGCTTATTTTCTGGTTTAAACAAAGAGACCAAAAGTAAAAGTGGAGTTTGTTATTTCCTTTAATCAACCTTTTAGATTATTTAAATACCAAAACTTTTCCTCGTCAACTTCTTTTTTTTATCAGCTTCAGACTGACCATAGCAATGGTCTGGTATTTCCCACGATTTTATTCTTGACTCTTTTCCGTGTGCTGTTTTCGATTTTTTCCTCGTTGCTTCATCAAATTTCATCATTTCCTTTTGCAAGCCTTGCAAATAAGCTTGAGCATTTTATAGAAATTTCAATCCAAAAATCACAACTTGGCAATTGTAATCACTACGAATGTTTTATCACTTCAAGGTAGAAAAAAAAATTATACGTTGCTTTCACCTTGCAATTCTAAAATACACCCTGACGATGAAAGAACAACTATATTTCATATTTCTTTTGGATAATGCTTTTTTTTTCCATCTCACAATTTTTTCCAAAAAATTCATGGGATCTTAAATATTTCTAACACAGGTAAGAAAACTAATAAAACTGTTTGTTTTGAAATAATTAATAAAAAATTAAGTTTCTATGAGGAATATTTTTGTAATAATTAAAACTTTACTATACTGCAGGTTATTTCATTCTACGTCATCCTGAAACCAAACAAATCATTAATAACATCTGCAATTTACAAAATTATGTACATATGGATCAATTAATATGCAGAATAAAATTTATCCATATATATATATCGGTTATTTCCTCACAATTACGAAAACTTCATGATATCTCCTCGTACTTTTAAAGTAATTCACGAACTGAGCTTCATTTAAATTCTTAAAAGCAAATTACCCTTATTCGAGCTTGAGTTTCATTCAACAAAAGTAAACAAACCAATGAAAGAAAGTAGGTATTACAGCCAACCATTGTTGTACGCATCGGAAGAACAATTTAAAAGAATTGGAGACACAGTATGCAAACATTCGTCATTAGATAAATCGTTTTACGCGAAAAGAGGCGTTAAGACAAACGAGTGCATAAAAGATTCATTTAACAACGGAAATGACTCTCCTACGTACGACTAATCCTATAACACAATGCGACTCATCAAACCCGATTTGACACGTGAGCAGACGAGAGCAAGGTAACAATGGGTTGATTCTTCAAGAAGGTTCATGTAGAATGTGTGGTATTTGGGGCACCGATGGTTCAAGCCAGAACACCCTTCAAAAAGAACAGTAGTGCTTGTCACGTTCAACACCACCTTTTGAAAGAAAGAATAGTGAGCGAATACGTTACACGTAATGAAATAAAGTACACAATGAAAAATTAAGCTAGCAGAACATCAAGTGAGGTGTTCGTTGAAGATCATAATGGCGAACGGTTAATTTATTCTAAAAAAAGAACTGCTTCGGGTTGTAAGGTGCTTTTGGCCTTCATCGGCCTACGCATGTCCAGGTAATAATCAGTCGTATTCGTGTTTTTTTTTTCTGACATACGTTGATTTGAAGTGTACAAGAAGAGAGAGAAACAAAAGGGGGAAGAACAAAGATATACTCGTATGCTTCTGCTATTAGAAATAGTAAAAATTTCTATTTTTGATAAGTTTTCTATTATTTTTTTAAGAATTTATATAATTAATTTTTCTAATACATTTTTTTATCTTTAATAAGGAGTAATCTAGCCCGCTTTTGTTTTGAAAAATTGCATTATTTTTAATTTTAATATAATAATTAGATTTGAAAAATATTGCACAATGACAGAATATATAAATTAAACTAAATCGAGTATTAATCAATATCTGAAGCGTAAAAAGAAGAATTTTCAAGCTTCCGTGTAATTATATCTAAGCCAATCCATTCTTATTGCTTTTCTGATGGTTTCGATCTGAAGAATAATGCTTCAAAACGAGAAAAAACATAACATCAAGCATAGCATATAAATCTCTGATGAAATTTAAACATTCAACATTTGTTGTACCATTTGTTTCATGCCTGCACATGTTTTCCAACGTGCAAGAACTCGTTATGAAACTTGAGTTATTACCTGCAGTCTATAAATGGGAAGCATAAACTGAACAGTTAATATTATTCTTATTTGTAAACATTTGCTTCACATAAAAACTATCAAACACATTTACGGCTTCAGAAATTTTATGTGGCTTACATATAGAGCTAGCGCCAATCATTCTCAAATATTCTCTCTTGAAATTCCAGTCAAATAATCGACAACTTACTACAAAACCGCACAAGATGCCATTAAATAATAAAAAGGATACAAAAAAAGAAGGGTATGAAAAAAGAAGAAGAAAAAAAAAGCTACCAGAAACAGGAAAACGAGTAGAATAATTTTTCTCCCAAGAATAAAATAACCCATATCCGTTTCGGTAAGAGAAAAAAAAGAAGCAATTGCGAACCATCGAACTGAACTGTCGATCATTATATACAAGCGAATTTTGGTAGAATTATTTATACCATTTTTAGCTCGAAGCAAGAAATTGGGAGGGTATTCGCCATTGAAAAGCATTGTTAAAGAACACATTTTTACCATAACTCGGCGTGCTGCTGCAAATAATAGTGCTACCCTAGCCCCTCTGGCTAAAACGGCACGCAACACTGCAAAGCCAGAAGATATATTGCGAACGGTCTTTGCTTTATAACACGAAGTTAGTTTACCGAGCAGAATGAAACGACCAACTTGCGTGTTTTAAGTCAACGTCAAACGATTATTTTTCATTGTTTTACATTCTTCTTTAGGTTCTCGTTTTTTTGTGAGTGTGATATAGAAAAAAAAAAAAAAAAAACCCGCTAGAAATCGTTCGATTTTGGGCGGTATAATGTTTGTTTAAATGAAAAATAATACGGTTCGTTTACAAATAGTGTTAAAAAAAACTCGAGTGAGTTATTTTAAAATTGTATGTTATTCAAACTTATGCTCTTTTTTTTTTTTTTTTTTCTTTATATAGGCCTCTAAAAATAGTTCCCATATACAGATAAATTACATGATCAATATTTTTTACTCTTGACATTAAATTAAATCAATTTTAATAAACACATTTCAAATAATATTATTAGAATTTACATTACGAAAGGAAATAATAGTATTAATAAATCAGAACCAATACAAATTTATTAGTAATAAAAATTCCGAATAATAAGGCTTAAGAGAGAGATCTAAAAATTAATATTTTTCTTATTCATTTTTACAAATGAATACTTTAAGTATACCTTTTACACACTTATGTTTGCGATGAAAATTTTATAAAAATATTTCTCTTTCAAAAGAAACATTCCAGCTTATCTGATGAATTTAATTTTATGAAAAGACAAACAAAGTGTTTTAACATTAAGATTGTATCATTGATACAAATGATTCCAATTGGTATCTAAGTAACAAATTGATTCCAATAAATGCTTAATTTATTGTACTTAATGAAACATTGTTTGATTGTGAGTATTTTAGTTATAGTGACATAAGTCAAATACATGTTAAATACTTTTAAGTGTATGAAACCATCGAATCTCTACATGAATATCTTTATTAAAAGGAAAGTAAAATCAATAATAATAGAGAATTAAGTATAAAAATAATGAAGACCTACACACGTACATCTTCTTTTTTTTTATGTATTACTAATTTAGAATTAAAATAGACGACTTACACCACTATTGCCAAAGTAACTGAAAATGTAAAGGGATAGTCTATTACAGAACGAAATTGTTTTGTAATTGATTTTATTAAGGAGTTAGTAACAAGGCAAACATTTTCAAATGTAAATTTAAATTTGAATGATTAAGAACACACAGTGCAGTCTAATATACTTAAATTGTTTCAAACATATTTTCTCAGTCGTAAATAAAAGCATTTGAATTTTTCTTGCACGTGTGATACATTTATCTCTTGCAACATTTATTTTATTCGTAGTATTTTCTATAAGAATGAATTCCTGAAAATACACAGAAAAGTGGTTTGGGGGAACTTAAAAAGAAAAATTTGCGCATCTAGAGCATATCTTAGAATTTACCAAAATTATAAAATACATTAAAATTGATAAGAAAAATTGAACATTCAGAATATCAAATAAAATATTTGCACAATTGCATTTTACCGAAATATTTAATTTTAAATTCATAAAAAAATCTGCTCGTATTTAAATTGAACAAAAGAAAAATATTGGCGAACGATAATTTCTTCACAATTCTTGCCTCATGACAAAGAACTTTTGGCGTTTGTTCTAAATCTGTTATTTTTGTTCTTATTTAATGAAATGAAAGAATTCAGAATTTAGAGATTTCCTTTAATTATTGATTAATCATCAGTCTTTAAGAATAAAAACATTACGAAAACATATCTACATACAACTATTCTTTTTCATAGTAAATGTGAAATAACTTCATTCAAATTATTAGTTCAGAAATAAATTTCATGGATGAAACCAATAATAACCTTACATATTACTGTTCATAAAAATGAATAACTACACGGTCTGTAGCCATACTATAAGTTGTTTTTAAAGTTCAATCAATAGAGCATTAAAATGACCTTAAGTACAAATCGAGCGCAAAATTTACGTCATGCATTGAATCAAACTAAAATAAACAGAAGTTATCAAATGAAGAAATGGGTTTTTCCATTGAATTATATTCATAATCAATCGGGTGCATACATTTCGCATTTAAAACAGAGAAGCGATACGAGATAGAAAATAACGTGAACTTTTAAACCACATTTGTGTGGGATCAATTAACTGATCTAATAAAGCCCGTTATGTTTTCAACAATAAGATTTGCTAATTTGAATTTAAAGAATTCCCTTAAAATGGGGGGGAAAAATCTATTTTAAAAGCATTTCTTTCCTAGTATGAATGAGGAATATTTAATCCTTTTTGTCCATGGATACCCTAAGAAGAACATTTGGAGCAGAGATACGAGGTTTAACTATTAAATAAAGAGATTGACGCTGCTACAGAAGAAGTACGCATGCGCCAAACTCCAGCGACCGACAGCTATTTAGAGTGAAGACTTCTCTTTCGAATGCAGTGCCTCTCGCTTCCGTAAACAAATCCGTACAGCCATAATCTGCGTTCGCATTAAAGTAATTTTTCGTTTGTTTGCTTGTTTCGCTGGAAAAATAAGTGTGACAATAGAGAAATAATTTGTTGTGAAATTTCACTTGAAACTTGGTAAAACCGCTATTGAAACTTATAATTTGTTGAAAGAAGTGTATAGCAATGAATGTTTATCGCGAGCACGCGTTTTTTAGTGGTTTAAGTGCTTTCAAAATGACATAGAATATGTTGAAGATAATTCACGCTCAGGTCGCCCTCCTACGTAAAAACGGAACATTGAAAAAATCTGTGATTTGATTCGATCTGACCGTTGGTTAAGTATTCGTGCGATTGCTGAGACTATAGGAAATGACAAAAACGTTTCACAATGTCTGTCAAGAAGTTTCTAGCTAAGTACAACATCCTAGAGTTAGACCATGCACTTTATTCTCCGGATCTTGAGCCATGCGATTTCTAGCTGTTTCTTAAGGAGAAACTGCATTAAAAGGAACAAGATTTGAATCCGTTGAAGCTATCAAAGAGAAGCGGCGCGCATCCTGTAGGAGGTGACAAAGACTTCCAGCTCTGTTTCGAACAATGGAAGATTCGCATGGGGCGTTGTAGGGATAGAGACGGGGTGTATATTGAAGGTCAAAATAAGTAAATATGTATGACTTCAAAATAAAATATTTTACAGTACCTTACTCCTAAATAATGAGCCGTGTTAATCCCATTAGAATGGTTTTTATTTGATTTTTTGTTAACGTTACAGAGAGAAGTAACACTAAGGCTATTGGCGATGAACCTCGTAATCTTGAACATTGATCAAGTGACGAGGACAACACTTGAGCTAGCATCGCCCTCACAAAACTTCCACGCCAAAGCAACGAGAAGACTTAGGACATCGACCAGATTTAACGGGCATCAGTCCCTCTACAATGCGGGTCTTCAGCGGCATGTGGGCTCGAATCCACGACTCGATGAAAACAACGCCGACCGCGAGTCTGCGACCATGATACTACGCTACCACGGCCACCCCATCGGGGTGGTATCATTAAATAATACTCAATAGATAGTACAAAAATAAAAGCATCAAATTTTAAAAGTACATGTTTTGAAAAACTAATTTGTTATTAATGATGTGATGTCAACAATTCAGAAAAGGGGATGAAAAATACATTATATACCTCCTTATATTTGATGAAATACCATTCCAATTAAAAAAGCAATGATTTTCAAAAAAAAATATTAAATACTTTTAAACAAATACCTTGGTATGAATCTATACAAATTGGGAAGAAAAATGCTTTCAAATGCTCAAAGAAAATGACACATGAATTGAACCGGGAAAAAAAACCATTATTAAAAAAACCTCAAAAGTCATTTATCTACTTATAATAGAAAATTTTTATCGAATTTCAATTTTATAATTAAACCATATAATGACACAATAAGAAAATGCGAAGTAAATGTTACTTACCCACTTTTGTGCTTTTTATACCCCTCCCCCTATTATTTAGAAGCCATAGAAAAGATGGAGGAGGCCTCTTCTCATTTCACTTCATTTTTTTTTTTTAATAATTTTTTCTTTTCAATACTTGTTTGTGATTCTTCAAGAAGAATTTGATGGAAAGGGGGAGGGTATTTTTCATTCCCTTTTTCCCTAAGAAAGAGGGACCCCGTTCGAATATCGATTGACGAGGGGTTACCAAAGGGGGTTGGCAGACGAACTGACTCACGACGGCGGTCGAATCAGTCTTCCACCCTCTCATCCCCCCCCTATGGGGGTGGAATTGAATCGGGTCGAAATAATTTCCGATGGAATGGAACAGCACCTCTCAATCTCTCTTTGCTCTGGAAATTCCCCTCGGGTAGGTTGACGGGGGTGGACAAGGGTGGAGCAAAAGATTCCTCGCGGCTTGATTGTTGCGCGGAATTGGACATATAGGCGGCGTCGTGTGGTCATGTGTGTTACGATCCTTGTGACAGCGGCAAAGGGGGAATGGCGGAAGAGATATGTAGCTGGAACAAGATATAATTCTAAAAATTCGATTTCATTGACGGTATGTGGCAGTCTATCAAGTTTTAGAACGAATTCAGTAGAAAATGACTTTTGTTCTATAATGGCTTATGGAAAAAATAAGAAATTGTAAGAAAAATAATAATAATAAAATTACTTTTACTCGTTTAATACAAATAACTTTGAAAACGGAAGTAGAAGCTTCAATCACCGTCTATCACTAAACTAGTACTATGTGATTATATCTCTGGTATTTTGTTGGAAACATAGTTTTAATCTGATTTACACATCACAGAAAATCGTTGTTACAAAACTACGTAGTACTTTTGAAGAAATTTTGATTCGTAATTAAATTTGCATCATAATAATTAATTGTTATTTGTATTATTAAACAGGATTCAGGTACAAACAAACTGTAAATAATTTTAATGTTATATATGTATAAGTTTATTCTTAAAGAATATGAGTTATCTGTTCTAAAAATGATGCAATTTTTTCAATCTGCACGACCGAAGTTGTAGGCAATTAAAATTACTTTTTCCTTTCCCTTTTTTCTGTAGAGTTTAAAAATTAGGACTCTATATTTTCTACTCCACTTTAATTGGCTGCTGATTATGGGAAATCCAACAAGGTAATTTGAAAGAATTTTTTTTTTTTTCCTAACGCTATCTTTACCTGATTTGTCAACAAAACTTTTTTTTATTGAGTCCATGAAAAAAATTTAAATTTGTTTTATATCTCGAAATATACTGGAAATAAGAGAAATGAAATTTTTTGAGAGCATTACCTGGACAACCCTATGAACATGTAAAATAAAAATGCTTTTTAATTTGAAATAAATAATGGGATCCAAATGAGGAAATATTAATTGCTGATTGTTCTTTTTAATGCAGGGATAATTTTTTTATTTCCTCGAGTCAGAACCGACAAACGTACGATGAAACAACCAGCACAAGGAGAATTAAATTAGATGTAAAATATTACGCTATCATATATTTCACGCATCACTTCAGCATATTTCTCATGTTTTCCTACAACTTTATCACGGTTATGGATTATACAGATTGATACTAAAACAACCCCGTTAGCTTTAAAGTAGGATAGGATAATTATAATCTATAAAAAATTGTCTAAAATATTTTAAAATGACAAAAAATGTTTTTTATAAAAATGACCTAATAACATTATTGTCAAATTTTTGTTTAACATTTGTTAAAAAGGGCCACATTAATTTATTAATTTTTCTTAGAATTACAACAGATCAATGTTTATGTGCGAAATATTCTTAAGTAGACGAATGGGAGGGGTTGGAGGGAATTATTATTGACTTTGATGTCAACGGTTAAGAAATTTATTTTTTTTAAAAAAAATTCATAAAATGGCAAATAAAAACCATGAAAAAACAATAATTTTAAAGCTGTGCTCATAATTCATTCACAAATTGAAAAAACGTGAGATGTATTAATTGAAAAATAAACATGAGTGACCAAGCTAATCTCGCGCGAGATGCTCAGTTTAGTTCAAACAGTCACGTCTAACTTAAGTAAGATGAAATCAATGCAAAAAGTGAAGATTACATCTGCATGAAAAAAAGGGGGAAAAAAACTTTCAAAAATTTATAATGAGTAATTTTAATTTAATGAGTTATTTACCAGCTGATCTACAGTACAGACAAAAATTAATTAATTAATAAGCAAGATATTCATTCTAAATATAATGGTGTTAATAAATATCAATTTGTTGAGATACATTTGGATATGAAATATAAGATGGTTTAAAAGAAAAAAAAAAAAAAACTTGAAGCTCCATTTTACATCATTCGAATAAAAATTATTAAAGATGTCATATTGTTGTATTTTCATGCCTAAGAATGAATTAAAAGCTATTTAAACATTCGATGCGTTTCAAGCAATCATACTTTTGTAAAACTTTATAAGTTGGGTGGACAAAATCTTGACAAAATTAAAGAGTATAGTCAAATCAAACGTGATTATGCAAATTAAGAAAGCTTTAGATGTGGAATGAATAGATATAATCAAGTTATCATCAAAAAAGTGACAGAGAATTGAATTCAGAGAATAGGTAAGTGCTAGTGTGTGCAGGAATCTTCTTGCGTGAGTTGGTGATTTGTTGAGATTAGAACCCAAAGCTGTCATGTTGATTAAATATTTGAAAGATGTAATCGAATCGTATTCCAGTAAGCGTAATCTTAGATGTATTATAGACGAGGTTAGTACTCGCGGCAAAGACTTGAGATTATCTCCTTTATTAGAAGTTTAATAAACTCTATTTTTTGAAATATAACTCACAAACTTAGTTTCTTTGTCTATGCTTGAAAAGTTGTAACTTAGATTTTGTGATTAGATTTGATGATAGACGAGACGGGTAATAGGATAACATCACAACATGATACACAATAAATAACATATCTAAACATTTTTAAACACATTTATCTACATGAATTCACACAAACATCTTTATAAATCTAAATATAATGCAGGCGTTTTAAACAGTTTTAAATAATATTTACTGTAATATGAGTAATTTTAAATTTAATAAGAGAAACTTAACAAAGCATAAAGACAAAAATAAATTTCGTTGATGGGATTGCTTTGTTTTAAAAAATTACTGTAACATTAACTAAAATTTAATTATCCGTTAACCACGCTTAAAGTATAACAAATACGACGACACAAACTGAAAATAAGCCTTAAAATCTAAAGTAAGAAAACCCCAGACCCATTTATTTTGATGAAACATCTTAACTTTGTAAATGTATAACCTACATTTGCATTTTATATATGCTTTGCACATATCAGCATATTTACATTCAAGTAGAAAGCAAACTTTAAGTTTTGTTACTTGAGTCGAGTTCGTTGGTCGAACAACCCTTAGGTCTGTAGTATTTTCATCTGATAAAAACGTTTGCAGACACAACAGAAGGCAACGAGACTTGGTTGGTAAAGACTTAATTATAAAATCTATATTTGCCCGTGGAAACTAGAGCAGCAACTTCTTAATTATCTTGTATCAACATAAGTGCCCGGAATATTTGGGATGGAAATTAAAGATTCGTAATACAATTAGGCCCTCATTACAATTTGTCCGCGTAAGGATGGTAAGGAAGAAAAAAAGATAGTGCTTAACAGGACTTTTATAATGTATATGGCCTTGTAAACTGACAGGTAAATAAATGGTTTATTTAAATCAAGAACCTGCTGTTGCTCATGAAGTTAAATTAGAATTACATCCGATTGCATTAAATAAATATTAAATGGCAGAAAAAACATCAACAATTAAAAGAAATAGAACCTCGGAAATGAAATCGAATCTTCATGAAAATAATTACGCTTTGTTATATATTAAAAAATAATTCGAGATAAAAACCAACGTTTTTAAAAACAACGTTTTTATATAGTGGCAAAGTTTATTAAGAAAAATTATTGAAATATTAATTAAAACTGGTCGCAAATATCTAAATATTGCATTGTTAGGCAAGTAAGAACGGTTCCCGAAATTTCAGAGCTCTAGCTTGATGGGAAGTTGGTTAATTTAACGATAGAAAATTGGATGACGCACTGATACACACACACACACAGAGAGAGAGAGAAACACACACCAAGTGAAATACATAAAAACGTTAAAAGTAACTAAAATTAATTAATTCATCCGGTAAATTAAATGGTTGGAATGCAGTTTATCCCAATCACTCTTGGCGACAAGAATTATTTGGCAGTATTTTGCCAAATGTGGCTACCCTGGTCCGTTTTACGGACTTAAAGTTCAGCCAAACAAAAAAATCGCCAAGTTTGGTGCCAATTTTTGAAATCGCGCCAAGTGGTTGGGATAAACTGCATTATTGAAGAAAATACTATCTAAAACTGGTCGCAAATGTCTAAATATCGCATTGTTAGGCGAGTGAGAACGATTCCGAAGGTTTCAGAGTTCTAGCTTGATGGGAAGTTGGTTAAATTAACGATCGAAAATTTGATGACACACACACACACTCACACACACACACACACACACACATACACACCAAGTGAAATTCAGAAAAACGTTTTAAAAAGGTAAGGTTTACACCTTTTTGCATTCAAATAAAGTAAGAAATTTGAATATCGCCAAAAGCCTGTTTTATGGATATTTTTAAATCAAAATGGCAACTAATTATTAAAATTTAGCAAATACTTAAAAATATAAATATTATGAAACACCGATAATAATTCTTTACCGATAATGAAACATTTACACAAAAGAAAGAAAATTGAATAGCAGCTTTTGTTTTAGAGAATTATAATCAATTATTTTAATTATTGTTATATATATATATATATATATATATATATATATATATATATATATATTCAAAACTATGCGTCAGCATTTATTAAAATAATTTTACAACAAAATATATGACAATAATCTTCTTTTCTACTTTATTTGTAGACATACAATGTAAAAATATGTACAATAAAACCAATAAATTTTCAATCGCTTATATAAAACCATATATTTTCAGTTTATTTAATATAGTTCAAAATAATAATCCTACCTATATTTTTGTTGTTATCATTTTATGTGTTTATAGCGATGTTGTTTGTAACAAAAATGTATAAAAATTATCTACAAAAAAAAAGACATCATATTTGTATATTTATTATATTGTTAGATGTAGCAATAAATATAATACGTCAATTACATTTGAAAACAATAAAGGCAAATAGTAATTTATAACGATATATCATTCTAGTCGCAACACTAATCCTACAAAACATGAAAAGACACTTCAAAATACAAAATAAATAAATAAGTAAATAAAATCATAACAAAATATAAAAATAAAATTATTATTTGTAGTATGCAAAGTAGCTTGAAATATCTCAAAACAAAACAACTCAGATACAGTTATTAAATTGCATGACCTAAATTCGAAACTCTCGTTTCCTTATCCATATTTTATTTCGTCTCTACTTTAAACTTAAAAATCTCTGTTCTCTTATAACATTTATTAAATTAAAATCGATCCTATAAACAGAGACTTTTCTGACTTTTAAAACGAAACGAGTGGATCGAAACGCGCATGCGCCTACGAGGAGCGATGATGTCACGGAATCGATGGCTATCCCAGAAGTCTTTCATCTTTTCAACTCTACCTGTACGCGGGACACAGCGATGGCATCTAAACCCATATTTTGTTACAAAATAGCGGAAGTTCAAACGTAAACAAAAAACTAAACAGTTCAAATTTCGCGACAAGAATTCTAGCGTTTTGAAACTAGAGTAGTTGAGATGCAATAATATGTTATAAAACTTTTTGTTTCCTTTGATATGATGAATTGGTTACGCTTTGAATATTCGTAAGCAATTTGAAAAGTTTTAAAATAATTGTTTACCTAAATATAATTCTTTATGTAATCACTAGATGTGACAGGTAACAAATGTTTGGAGAGAAATTACAGCAAAAATAAATTTCCTGCAAAATAGAGCAGTTTTTCCCCCTATTTTTTTTTTTTTTAAATTTAAAATTTTTTTTTTTTTTTTTTTTTAATTCGAGAAATGCTAACAAAATTGCTTTAATTTTTTAATATAAAAGTAAATATATATCCAAATGGGGACATAATAATGTTTTTATTGTCATTTCTTGCTTTCTAAATGAAAATGTAAGCAAACTTTGTTAATTTTATGAAGCAAGATGTTTCCGCATTTCACAAAAAATGCAGAAATTTATACATTTTACATAAAAAAAAACTCAATTAAAATCGTCTGTAAATAGATAAGTCTTAAAAAGAAACAAAATGAAACGTATTTCGAAATTCACATGATAATACAATATAAAGAAATAATACGCTCTAATTGAATAAAAAGTTACATCATAGAGTTTTTTTAAGTTTAAAAGTACAATAATACAAATTTTTAAGACATATATGTTATTTACTTAGACTTTTGATGTTACAGAAGATTAAGTGTTTTTTTTAACCAAAGTGGCTTATACATATGATCAGATATTGCAAAAACAGTAAATAACTTATTTTATTTTCATAATATCATTATGAAGATCTAAAAAGATATTCATTTATCAGATAAAAAAAGAGACATATGTTATCATATTATACTGAATATAATTAATTTGTCACATTTTTCAGATAATGATTAGATTATTAATTTAAAAAATAAAACATAAGCTATGTTATTACTATTTTTAAAACTTTCATTTTGTATTACAAAAGCAATTACAAAAACAGATTATATTCAAACACAAAAATTGATAAAGAAAATATAAAGAGATTTAGCATCAGAAATAATTAATTATACAGAATTCTGAGGATTAGAAGTAATGATAACGTCAGACACAATTTTAATAATATAAGAATAACACCATATTTTAAAAAGGATTAATGATAGATAAGTTATAAAATGGGGAAAAAAATAAACTTTTTTAATCAGATATATAATATTCAGCATTTCTCAATAAAAATTAGTTACATGACAAAAACAAAAATTACTTTTCTAAAGAAACTAAGCTGAAAGAAAAAAAAAATATTATTTCCGGTAAGATTATATATATATATACACAGAATTCTGAGGATTAACTTTTTTTTTAAAATCAAGGAAAAGAAGCTTTTGTTAAATTACTTAAATTTATTAATTACAACCAGAAGCAGAAATATTTTAGATCTTTTAATTAAAATAAAAAAAAAAAAAAAAAAACTGTAAATCTTTAAAAAAAAAAAAAAAAAAAAAAAAATTGAACATATATTTAGTTACATTTCCATTTTAATCTGACTTGGCATTTGAAAATTAATACAGTACGCAGTATTTCTTTCAGTATTCACAGTATTTCAAGCCTAAGAAAATCTCTTTAGATAAACAGGAAAATAAAATATAATTAATTTTTTTTGTAACAAAGTTTGAAAAAATGGAAAGACATTCTTTAAATCGAATTTCATAGAATTTTAAGTAAATAAAAAAGGCCCTATTAAAAAGCAAAACAGTGAATAAAATAAATGAATAAATTTAATGAGGACAAAATTTCTCTCTTTGTATGCTAAACATTTCATTTGTTTAAAAACTAATTTTCAGGATTAAAAATCTAAAATTTCTGATCTTATAAATGAAATTTATGTTTTTCAATTTTAATGCGAGAGAAATAAAAATAACGTATTGTTAAATTACAACAAAAAAAAGTTTTACGTTACGAGAAAAAAATTTTAAAATCATAAGAAGTCTATAAAAAATTACATTAAAAATACCTTTGAATTTTATAACTGCTTTTACTTATTAAAAGCAAAACAAAATTGACCAAATATAACAATAACTCTTTATGCTACTTATACTTTATTATCAATTGGTAATAGCAGTTTAAATTAATTCGCAGGTTTGAACTGAATAAAGAATTAACTATATTTCTCAATAGTGTATTAACTTTTGATTTCTTTATAAAAAAATTGAAATACGGGGCAGTATAAACTATCTACAATTTCCAAGCATATTTCTATGTTATAACAACAATAAATGCTTAAATGTGACTTAAAAAGTATACTATTTAAATCGGGAAAAATTGAAACATTATCTAAATAACTAAGTAGGGCCAATCGGAGAATGAAATTAAAATGATAGAGAAAAAAACTCCACTTTTGTTGAAATAAAAAAGAGAGACTTATTCCGCCATATAATAGAAAAATATTCAAATTTAAAAACTATAAAAGTCTTTCATAAATGTTTTCCACACAAATTTATCCGCAACATAAATGTGTTACAACTATAGCTCTTCAAATAAGAACTGATTTCAAAACATTATGAATTACGCTTAAACATAGACCATGTTTCACCCACAAACTCTTTTACGATTGTAATAATTTTAGAACAGAACACAAAAGCAACCAATGTAAGCAGCTGACAGGACGCTGAATAAGGAGAAAAATTTTAGTACTTTCAATTCAAAGCAACACTAACGTTCTTGAGTGGCCATTTTGGAAAATAAATTTTCGAGCCGCGGAGTAATTCGGCTTCATACTTAAGCGAAAAATAATCTCGAAGAAGCTTATATCCTCAAGAGTCATGTAATTCTCGTTCAACCTTCAAAAGAACGTGTAGAGAATGATGTATGGCGATAACGTTAAAAAAAAATATCAGCAACATTCGTTTTTTTATAGAAATAGAAAGTTTACTTTTAAGGATAAATAAATTGCCCGAATACTTTTTAGCACGGAACGTGTGGTGGAGACCAAACTGATAAAACCAATAGCGATTTGCTGTACGAATTTTCGGTGAAGTTTTGTATAATATCGAAAAAAAGTTTTTTTTTTTAGTGTAAAATTATTTTAAAGTTCTTGATGGGTTGAAGAATCTTATCAAATGTTATCTTTCGGTGTAATATTTTGATTTACATTTTAACAAGAATCCCAAAAATTTATTAGAAAAACGATTAAATTTTACAGTATCATTTAATAATCGTGAGTCCACAATTTTTGGCTCGTGATCAGGGAACCATTTCCTTTCTTTTTGTCTCTCTTTAGACATATGTGCAATTGTGAGCTGCTCAGCTAGTAGATGTGTATACGCTATTAAAAAAAAACTACTTGCGAGTAGATCAAGGCGATCTATCTTCAGTCGATTTTTCGAAGAGCGCTAAAAGAATTTGTAATTTAGAATGGGACACCGTCTTTTCAACGAGCAGCTCACGAGCACCTAAAAAACTGCTCGGCTCATAAGTGAAAGGGTGAAAATCTTGCGTCCATCTGACTTTATATTGAAATTTCCAACTTCTTACCAGTCAAAGAAAACGTGGTTATGCAAATTAGTAAAATTTATAGAAATGTAGAGAATAGATTAATAAAATAATGTAAGAGTGACACAGAACTGAATTCAGAGAGATAAGGTTACTGTAATAGGAAGAGTCCCAGAGTGAAGTGCGCTGGAGTTTTTTTGCGTATCTACCAGATTTGTTGAGACTAGGACACAACACTATATGACTGATTTACTCGCATCGTATTTCGGTAAACATATTCTTTGCTATATAATAGAACTTGTTAGTCAAGGGACTTGCAACTGGTTGAGAGCATACCCCTTGTCTGAAAAATAATAAACTCTATTTTGAAATACCATAAATATTCCAATTACTTTTTCTGGGCTTGAACTTTAATTGAAATTTAGATTTGTCATTCGAGTAACATTAAGATGGCAGACGAGAAGCGTAATAGAATTCCATCGCAATCTCACCAAATTCTTTTGATATTGATGAGAATTCATTCTGTCGACATTGGATTCATTTAAACATTATTTCAATTCCATTAAGCAAAAAACACTCGACGCTAAATTCTGGAAACAATGGTGTATAAAATGCTCAACAAAAAAAAAAAAAAAAATGTTGTGTGAGGGGTATTTCCATCCCTGTTTAGAAACATATTTCACTACTTCATTTCAGACAGGAGATTAAATACGATGGCAGGAAACACGAAATAAATTCTCTCTTTCTCAGTTCGAGTTCAATCCTCTTATTATTTTTAATGCTGGCAGAAGAGAGTCGTTCCATTCGGATAGGGTTTAGGAAGGGGCAAGGTCGCGAAGTTGACCTTCAGATGGACGAAAGAATGAAGTTTCTTTATCCTTTATGCCCGTTTGCCAGCGACAAGGAAAAACATTGTGTATGAAATATGCTGTTAATGGACGCCGGAAAATTAGCAACGTAATTGCTACGCCGCATCATGCAAGAACAAGTTGTACATTTTTGCATGCGAAAAAAAAAAAAAAAAAAAAAAAAGCTGAAAGAGGCGTTGGGTGGGTATGCAAGCGATTTAACGTTAAATGTTCTTTGTAATGCCATCCGGTCCTAAACTACCCAAAAGTGAATGTAGATAAATGTGCAATCGGTGAAAATGGTACGATGAGATTGAAATTATAGAAATTATAATGCAGTCATCTCCTCTTCGCTTATTTTCTCCAGGTAATGATCCAAAATTGAAGGTGAGGAGAGAAACAAATTCAAACAAGGAAAAGTATTTAGGAGTAAAATTAGAAGGTGTTTTAAAATATTTGCTAAAAAAATATTGTATTTGCTCAAAAGAGAGATTGGGTTAATATTATATATAAAATTGTTATTCTTTTTTTTTCATATAGTTACCAAAAAATATCTGGCGTAAGCAACAAGAGTCCATTAAAAAACGACGAAAAAAATATTTTTAAACGTTTAAAATATGTTTTTCTGATGGAATAAAGGAGAAATATCTTTGAAAGACATTTAACAAATGTTAAGGAATGAAATATTTGCATCAGAAGTCGGTTTTATTCATAGAATAGATTACTTTAAAAATTGGGTACCAAAAAAAAATTTTCTTTTTTTTTTTTCTTTCTTCCCTACGAGTAAAAATTAACAAATATTTCTCCATTTTAAGATATATAATTTCAAAAAATTTAACAAACTGTAATAGTATGAATATGCTTTCTTACTTTTTTCTCTATCTGATAAATATAATTAACTGTATTTATAAGAAGGGTGTGTGCTTTTTCTTTTTATTTAAGGAACTTAAACTATCAGTATTTCAGTTGCATTAACATTTTTGCTTACAAAACCGTAACTAGTTATAGTTACGTTCCTTTACCTTTTATACTTAAACAAAACTAACTAAACAAACTTTTTGAAACAGTGCTTCAAAACTGCTGGTAAACTGATTATGTATATTGAAAAAGTGCCCAGAACGATCTCATATAAATATAGGAAATATAACGAAGTGATTATGTTTAATAAGAGCAGAGAAACGAAACAGAACAAGTTAAGGAAAACATTCAGAAAGAACGAATATTTCCTCTTAAGTATGATTAGATTTATAAACTTAGATATCTATAAGAAATTCGGAGTACATACATAAATCTCAAAGTAAATACGATTGAAGATGAGAATAAAGAATAAAAGTTAAAAATTATGTTTTTTTCCTTCGCTTAGAACCAAAGAAAATGACTTTAACGTGAAACAGTTTTTCACATAGAAAAATAATCCGACATTAATATTACACACTACTAACATAATAAAAAGAGCAGCATATACACTTATACAATGCCTTCTTCCCTATTACCGAATGCTCCGTCAATTTAAATTACAAACCTAAAGTTTCCAACTTAAATTCTAAAAGCAGATATTTCAAATATCAATAATTTAAAAAATACACAGGTTATCAGTCCAATCATTTATTTATTTATGCTATCAAGCGAAATTCTTTCCATCAGTTCAAGGTACCTCAATATGTTTACTAACGATGCTTATGTAAATATATAAAGCTTACTCCTTCACTCAGGTCAGAGCAGACGACTAAGTAGTGACGGAGAAGCTTTATCTTCAACTTCCACAGGATAGGATCAGATCTTGATCCAGTGATTCCAAAGTTGATTCATACACGCACAAGTATATTCCACGCCCTATTCAATTCCTTCTCATACCTGCTTTTTTCTTCTAACTCCGGCATAGCTTATACGTATATCTGCTTTTCATTATCACTTCTTTAGTCTAAATGGCGTTTCATTTGACTGGCTCGATGTTTTATTTTTCGTAATTGATTTATAAAGCTTTTTTTTTTGTTTCCTTGTATGAATACTATTTTTATGTTTTATCTCCCATATGAGGTAGACAAAAGATTGATCGCAAAATTTCTGAAAGTTAAACATAAAGCTAACTTAAAAAAATCAATGAATTATTTTGGAGAAAATCGCCACCGCATCCTGAGAGATTATTTCTAAAGGCACACTTTCTGCGGCTAAATTACTTCGATTTTTCATATCATATACTTTAATCCAATGATTTATTTTCACTTAATTAATCCCTGTCTGCATTTATAAGTTTGTCCATTATCTCATGTCTTACACATTAATACCAAATGGATTTAAAGCTTTCTAAGTGAAAAATGTATATTTATCGAATATTTCTAAATTTTAAAGAAGCAACAGGAATAAATGGTTTATGTGTCAAACGATAAAACTTCGTTTAGCACTAAGCTACGTTCCTAGACTACAAAGTGCTAAATGAACAGAATTAAACGAGTTCATTTTAATGCACGGTTAACAAGGAAAAGAGAATAAATTACTAAACATAAACAAATTTTATTTTTAGTTTTAAGTTGGTTAATACAATACATAACACATTAATTAGCATAATATAACACATAACACATAAACATGCATACAGAAAATAAAGTTCAGTTTCCTAATGAATATCCTAACTCTTCTCACATGATAAAACAATTTATTATTATTTTTTTTTGATAAGCAAAAAAAATGTAATGAATTAGGTTTTTGACCCTTTCTTTTACGATACCTCACACAGGTAAAGCAAATGCGTAACATATGCAAATCCATATGTTTAGCGTCATACGTGTGTACAATATACATATTTATAAAAATATTGCACATCTTGTATAATAACATACACCAGCTAAAATATTACCAAATTACTGTACATAATATCACACCATTCATTGTAGATAGTGGTCGCGGTCGTGGACTCGCGGTTGGAGTTGTTTTCGCCGAACCGCGGGTTCGAGCCCAAATGCCACTGAATACCCGCCGAGTTAATCAGGTCAAGGTCCCAAGTGCTCACATAGGCGTGGAATGTAAGTTGCCAGAGCTTCGGTGCCATTCTCGTCACTTGACCGAGTATCAAAATTACGAGATCCGTCGTCAATAGCTCTCGTGCTGCTTCTAAATGCGACATTAATACACAATCAATCAATCAACTCTATAATGCAATCCCTTCTACAAATGGAATAATTCTTAGTGTATAAGATGGTATTGAAAATTAAATTTTGGTAACTGTTCCCGTAGAATATCAAAAATAAATCTATTCAGATGGTAAGTACTTTATGGCATAAATGATCGTGAGGAAAATATTCAGCCGAATATGTCAACAAAAATTGCAGAAAGGGTGCATATTCAGGAATAAAATGGATTAAGATTAAAATAATTATTCCAAACCAGTGATTATCAATTTGTAATCTTACCACAGCACTCCTATACTTAAAAATTTCGAACGACCCCCTCCCTCTCAACCATAAGCATGCACCATAAAAAATATCGTTTAATTTCTAAATTGAAAATTAATAAATTAAATTTAAACTCTAATTCCTTTAATTTTTTTTCGCTAAATCAAAATGAAATACTCATAATTTGAATTATTCTTGGGTAAAAAATAATTTTATCTCAAAATATAAATCGAATAACTTTTCTCTTTAAAAATTATTAAAATAAATACCAGCCTCAATCGAATAAAACAGTGAAATACTAAATTATACTGTTTTTACGATGCACACTCTGAGATATACAAGAAAAGCGTTTTCAATCAAATCGCAGCAGCGCCGAAACTACTTGTTTGTCTTGCGTAGGACGTTACGTGCTATGAGTTTGCTATCATATTTTTATTCAAAAATATGCTGAAATTGCAATATGACACAGCTACAATAATGGACTGCGGTATTTTTTCAATATGTACAATTTTTCAACAATTTCACAACTATTTTTTCAATACAATTCACAGTTCAACTTGGCCTGTATTACGATTTTATAACTGCGCTAAATAGAAAATTTAATATATTAAATCAATGATGATGAATAAATCGCGACAAATATTTCTCAAAATCTGTCATCTAAATTAAATATTCGCGACCCCAATATTTCAACCCCCTTTGGGGTTGCCACCCACGTATTAAGAAGTGCTGTTCTAGACCAAGTATGTCAAACACGCTACAATTACAACGAATGTCTAAGTGGCCCAGCCAACACGACATCACGTGACAAAGTACGAATTAATAATTTAATCTGAAATTTTTAATTATTCAAAATTAATAATATCGATCCAAAACATCTGCCACTGAACTATTACTCGTCGGGTTGAATTGAAGCACCCTTTCCCCCGTCAACAGCAGACGATAACAAAATTAACGCCTTTAGTCTGCTATTACAATGCTTGGTGTGTCTAACATGAAATATTTCGCCTTCAGAGAGAACAAGATAAATAAGTTTGTCTACGTTACGCTTATAAATTGAGTAATTATTCTCTGTCTGGCAAGTTGCGGTTCTAGAACAAATATAGATTTTTATCAAATTTTTTACTTGCTTTGTGTTAACAATGAATCATCTACAACTAAACTCGTCGGTCCGTGCATTCAATACGTATTTATAGAAGGCAAGTGTCAATAAATTAAACGAAAAATGGCTGATGAAGATCGGTGTTGCCAAAAAAAAAGGAATATTTTTGGAAATAGGAATATTTTTCTTGTGACATAAAAATAAACTAATCTGCTTGATGAGTAATAATATCAAAGTGTACTAAGGTTATACAGCATAGAACGTCATCGTAAACAGCAGAAGGAAAAATGACACAAATCACCACTAACAATACTCCTATTAATAAGATAAATTAGGAAAAGAAAAGCTTCCAGAGCTGTGACACCCCCGATTCGGTACTTAGAATCTGATTCATTCAAACTCACTCAGTAATCAAATAATAATCAAAAATATATGTCTGTATTAAGAAAGCAGAGCTGTAACTACTCAAGTCTTCAACCACAAATTAATTGAAAATTCTACTTGTCTCAATAACCATAAAAGTGGATTCGAGTCAGGAACAATACTTAACACATCAATCAATAACTCCCGAGACTAACATTGAAAACAACATTTTTTTTTTATTCATCAACATAACACCTTTTGTTAATCACATTTTAGGGTGATACAATCGTTCCAACGCTTTTCCAAATCTTTTTTTTTTTTTTTTTCTTCCAAAAAAATTTTTTTTTTTTTTTTTTTCCCCGCAAGAAATCTTTTTTGTTGCGAGTAAATAGCGATGAACAGCTTTCTGAATCATCGACTCGTTGCTGTTTTTGTTCCATCGAAAGCAATCGCGGCACCCACTTGGAAAAAACCTTTTTCACTTCACTTCAAAAAACCTTTTTCAGTAAATACACTTCCATATGATATCTGTGTCATCTCAGCAATCTCACGGAGCTTCACTTTACAATCTTTCATTATAATTTTTGTCACTTCACTCACATTTTCCGGTGTAACGGCTTCCACAGGTCTACCCGAGCGTTCCGCGTCATTTGTGTCGGTACGACCACGTTTAAACTCGGCAAACCACCGACAAATCGTTGCTTTGGATGGACAAGAGTCCGGGTAACATTTTTCAATCCATTGTTTCGCTAGCACGGTGTTTTTACCCATTTAAAAAACAATGTTTTATCAGAACACGAAACTCGGTTTTTTCCATTTTTTAAACAAACTACAAAACGACTTTACTCCAACCTCGATAACTCAGCTGTTTCTGGTCCGATCGACTTAAAATTTTGACACGTTTCAAGCAAAGGTTCGTACTCTAGAAAGACCTGGTTACTGGTTTACTACGAGCGCCATCTCTGGGTTAGTCTCGGGAGTTATTGATTGATGTGTTATATCTTGGATCCGAGTCTAATATCAGCTCTTCGTCAATTACTTAACTTACTGGCACTAATGCTGTGTGCATTCAATACCAACACCTCTTCAAACCTTCCAAAACCACTCTTCACTTAAACACGTTCAATCTCACTATCTCATCCTCAAATTATTCACTACACTTCTAATACACATAGCAATGAGAATTTACGTAAAACCCGGTATATTTACAAGGAGAGGTTCTCAAATCAGATAAAGTCATAAAGTATCCCAAAAGGTTAATTAAAGGAGGAAATGCGCGAGAACCCTTAATACAATAACTAAATATAGCGTAGCAGGTATACTTTTAGAACATTGGTCTTCAAACAGTTTTCCATGGAACCTTAGAGTTCCGCGAGGCAAACCCCGAGGCTTCACTAGACAAAATAAAAATTCGACAAGAAACTTATAAAACACTTACACCAGTTGAATGGTATTAATTAAATATAACTATATATTTATAGATATTTTTTTTTAAAATTAATGATAAGCTATATGTGTGGACTGCCGATGACCGTAAAGCGACGTCAGCAATGTAGTACGTTCAAAAGTTACTCCATATATTCAATTGTTCAGTCGATGTGTTAGCAAAAAAATTTCACGTTCACTCTCAGGGCAATTTACCGATGTGTCCTCCATGAAATCTTTTTAAACGTATGGGGCAATAAAAACAAAGTATAGAAGCAAATTATATTCAGAATCAGAAAATTCGATTGCGGATAACATTAATAGAGCGAAACTTCGACAGTTTATGTAAAAAAATACAAACACATCCCAGTCACTAATTATAATGCAAGGCTAAGTGACATCTGGAACACGAGATAATGCTATGAATGAGTAAATTACAAGAGCTATATGTTAATTTTTCTATACAAGTCCAATAATTTTCCTTAATTGAATATATATATATATATATATATATATAACACATCTCGATCAATATGTTGTGCTTCCGTTTCAGTTGTGGCCCTTTATTTGTAATCTTTACCACAACTTCTATACTAAAATTTCAGACGACCCCCTCCTCTCGCTATAGCATACCATAAGTATCGTTAATTTCAAATTAAAAGATGAAATTAAATTTAAAATATTCCTTCAATTTTTCTTCAATCAAATGAAGTATCGCAATTTGAATTATTCTTGGGTAAAAATAATTTTATCTCAAAATTATAAATCAGACGACTTTTCTCTTCATTAGTAAAATAAATATAGCCTCAATCAAATAAAACAGGTGAGATACTAAAATTATGCTGTTTTACGATGCACACTGCGATGAATATACAGAAAGTTTTCAAACAACAGCACTTAAGAAACTATGTTTGTCTTACGTGGACGTTACGTGCTATAGGTTTGCTATCATATTTTATTCAAAATGTAAATTCATCATATTCTTCTAATAATGCTGCGGTATTCTTTCAATATGTGAATACAATTCAGTATTCAATTTGGCCTGTACAATTTTATAACCCACTTCTGCAATTTATTAAATCAGTGATGAATCTAGCGTCGAAATATTTCCTTAGAATGTCATCTAAATTAAATATTCCATATTTAATATTTCAACTTGCGGGGTTATACCCATCTATTTAGAATTCATGATCTGAATTAATTCTGAAAACACGTGCAACGAATAATCTTAGTATTTAGTCTAAACACGACATCACTGATAAAGTACATCATTAATACATTTAATCAGTACTGGTATTCAAATTCAATAATAATATTACATATCTGCTGACTATTCTCGTCAGGGCTGAATTGAGCACCCTTTCCCCGCCAGCAACGGGCGATAACAAAATTAAACAGCACCTGATGCTATTACAACTGTCAATCTAACATGAAATATTTCCTTCGAGAGAACAAGATAAATAGTTTGTCACCGTTACGCTTATCGTTAATTGTTATTCTCTGTCTGGCAATTTAGGTTCTAGAACAAATAGATTTTATCTTTTTGCCTTTACATCCCATTTAACATGAATCATCTACCTTCAAAAGCTCGTCGGTCATTGCATTCATCGTATTTATGAGCAAGTGTCAATAAATTAACATGTTTGATGAAGATCCTGGTGTTGCCAAAAAGAATAATTTTTGAAATAGAATATTTTCTTGTGACATAAAAATAAACTAATCTGCTGATGATAATAATAAAGTGTATAGGTCATACAGCATAGTGTCATCTGCCAAACAGCAGAGGAAAATGACACAAATCGCCATAACAATACTCTATTAAAAGATAAGTGGAAAAGCACAGAGCTTGGCTTTGAATTCGGTACTTAGAATCTGATTCATTGAAATCACTCATTAATCAAATAATAATAAAAATATGTGTATTAGAACGCAGGCGGGTCATACTCAAATCTTCGATTAGCCAGAAATTCTACTTGTCTCAATAACTGCAAAATGGATTCGGTCAAGTTAATGCTTATATCTTGGATCCGGAGGTCTAATATCGAGCTCTTGTCACAATCATTAACTTCTTACCACTGCTGTGTGCATTTCAATACAACTCTTCAAACCTTCCAAAAACCTCTCTAATTCTTAAACACGTTCAATCTATCTATTCTTCTCAATATTCAGCTTCACTTCTAATACACTAGACAATGAGAATTTACGTAAAACCGGTATATTTACATAGAGAGTTCTCAAATCAGATAAAGTCATAAAGTATCCCAAAAGGTTAATTAAAGGAGGAAATGCCGAGAACCCTTAATACAATAACTAATCATAAGTAGCTAGTATACTTTTAGACATACATTGGTTCAAACAAGTTTTCCATGGAACCTTAGAGTTTCGCGAGGCAAAACCCGATGGCTTCACAGACAAAATAAAATTCGAAAACATAAAACACTTACACCAGTTGAAGGTATTAATTAAATATAATTATATTTATAGATATTTTTTTTAAAATTAATAGTAATATATGTGTGGACTGCCGATGACCACAAAGCGACGTCATAACAGTAGTACGTCATAATTCTCCATATTTCATTATTCAGCGATCGTGTTTAGAAACCATTTCACGTTACTCTCAGGACTCAGTTCCGATTGTAAATCTTTTAACGCATAGAGAATAAAAAACAAGTTGAAACAATTAATTAAATCAAAATTGATGCAGTAGATGAGACCATTAACAGGCGAACTTCAAGTTTAAAAAAAATACAACACATCCCAATACTAATTATAATGCAAGGCTAATAACATCTGGAGACGATGAGATTGCTATGAATGAGTGAAATTACAAGTAGCTATATGTTAATTTTTATACAAGTCCAATAATTTTCTTCAATATATATATAGTTATATATATACATATATATAACAATATCCGAATCAATAACCCCGGAGACTAACCAGAGATGGCGCTCTATAAACCAGTAACCAGGTCTTTCTAGAGTACTAACCTTGCTTGAAACGGCGTAAAATTTTAAGTCGATCGGACCGAAACAGCTGAGTTATCGAGGTTGGGTAAGTCGTTTTGTAGTTGTTTAAAAATGGAAAAACCGAGTTTCGCGTTCTGATGACATTGTTTTAATGGTAAAAACACCGTGCAAGCGAAACAATGGATTGAAAAATGTTACCGGACTCTTGTCCATCAAAAGCAACATTTGTCGATGGTTTTGCCGAGTTTTAAACGTGGTCGTACCAACTAAAATGACTTGAACGCTCGGGTGAACCTGTGGAAGCCGTTACACGGAAAATGTAGGTGAAATGACAAAAATTATAGCGAAAGATCACGTAGAGTGGCTCCGTGGCTGGGGAATATTTGGAGGCTGTCATATGAGTGTATTTACTATCTTCATGAAAAATTAATGAGCATGAAAAGGTTTTCAAGTGGGGTGCGCGATTGCTCGAATGGACAAAAGCAGCAACGAGTCGATGATTCGAAAGCGCTGTTCGCTATTTACTCGCAACAAAAAATTTCTGAAAAAAAATTGGGGGGAAGATTTGGAAAACGTTGGAACATTTATCCCTAAAGGTGATTAACAAATTATGTTGTAATAAAAAATTTTAAAAATATGAGTTTTCAATGTTAGTCTCAGTTATTGATTGATATGT
>BMAW01051874.1:710514-792536 GCA_019974015.1 Nephila pilipes
TATATATATAGTTAGGCCTACATTTCTAGAATAACACAGCTTAACAGTCTAAAGCCTGTTACATCATTAAATATATTATTCTCCTTTTTACATTTTCCAAAAAATTATATTTATATATATAACTACCTATAATTTATTGATCTAATTAAAATTTTATTTTTATATATATTTTTCTAAGAGTAGAATAAGATTCTCCGAATACACCTTATAGTTCTAAAAGTTCAGTGAGTCGACAAAGTTTGAAGACATATGTTCTTCAGGGAACGCATCACTGAGATCGTACTGTAGTCAATGCCACAAGATTATATTGCAACATTTTGCAATATATTAGCATTTGTAAAGGACCATTTTCTAAAATAGATACCAAGCTATTGGTGGGAGATTAAATAATACCTCATTTTGACTCCAAGTCACAAAAAAGAAATTACTCACCGTCATAAGAATTTTATTGAACAATCAAAAACGCGACAAGAGAATGAAAAACATAAATTGGAATTCCAGTGCCGTTACAATAAAGACATTTTTTTAAATCCATATCCTTTACATATTTCCCAGTGACAGGCACAAAAACATAAAACCACATTTTCCATTCAAAGGGCCAATATTTGCATTATGCGTTCCACACAGCACAAGAGTCAAAAGAAATAAGCCTGTCTCTTTTTGTCACTTGTGAATGCAGAAATCGATTCTCGAGAAAGCGCCATGACATAAGACCGAAAACTTATAAGAATTGGATGCTTTCTCTCTTTTATTTCCTTTTCATCCGCTTTCCATTCTATTCTTCCAGTGAAAGTAGTATCTGTGGATTTATGATTTTCAAACCTGTCTCTTTCAATATAATGATACGTTTCTTGAACGAAAAAGTACTTTAGACCGATATAAGAATGTATTGTTGGAGCGAATGTGTGCAGCAATTACGATTATACCAATACCGTGAAAAATTATTCTTGAATAAAATAAGTTATTAGCTAAAAATACAAAGATCAATAATTAATTCACTTTGCAGTGTTAGGAATAATTCATAAATCAGCCTTCTATAAAATTAAAAGTATAGAGACGTTTTTTCCAGCACAAAATAACGCAATTTTTATTATAAACTAATAAAAACTTTTTGAAATACAATTGGCTAATTTCTTGTATCAAATTTTATGAACTACGAGTATTATAAGTGACTTACAAAGAAAGCACATCGGTTAAGGTTTTTTCAGTAAGAAATCAACAAAAGCTTCATACAGATGAAAAAATAAATGTGAAACGTTTTATTTAAGATTTTAATTTTATCTGATTTTATTGAAATTGGCAGAATTTTTCGTCTGCATCTATGAAGCGTCGTTTTTATATTAGATTATTAAAATATTTTAACGCGATAAAAAAAAATTGTTTTGTTACTATAATACTTTATGTAGAAAATTTAAAAATCTATGTATTTTTTTTTTTTCCATTTTTCAAAAAAATAAAATTAATATGCAAACACGGAAGGAAAAAACACAACTAACTAATAAGCTTCAAAATCACCATTTTAACACTCGAGATCACTCTCACTTTCCATTTTTAATTTGTTATAACATTCTTTTTTCCCCTCAATATCTTGACTTTATTCTCATTCAAAAAGTTTAAAGACATCATTCGAACAAGATACATTCTAATACATTGGCTATGATTAATCAATATTCACCAATAGCATGAAAGTCTTGTTTCGGATAACAATTTTTTTATTACTTTAATGTAATATTTTATCAAACTTAAGCAAATAGTTATCACAGAATTTCAGAAGTATTACGCAAATTTTCAACATTCGAATTGATTTCTTCTAGTAAAAGAAATTAATGAAATCAATCCAACCGTTTCTTTCTCCTTTTTTCAAAAATATATATTGCCAATTAATTACAAGTACAAAAAAAATTATCTCGTTTAAATATTATATAAAAGATAAAATTAGCTAGAGAAAAGAATAGGTAGTCAGACCTGCAATGAAACGGTTCGTCAATTAAACAATAAAAATAGAATGTAATCAAACAATATTTTCAAATTTTTTTTTTATTTTTTATTTTTTAATATATTTTAAATATCGTTAGTTCCGACCTGATTGCAAACAAGCGTGCTTTTTTCTCACATGCATATAACTGAATTTTTTTTTTTTAAGTATGGCAAATACAGGATTGCAATCACATCGACTGCTATGCATGTTTCAAAATTTCCTTCTTCAAATGCATAAAGAGTGTAATTAAATAACTTGCAGTTCTTAATCTGTTTTTTTTCTCACGATCCCTCAGGATGAAAAAAAAAAAAGCTTATAATTTTAATTTGGATAGATTATTGGAATTTCTTTCTGGATTGCATTTCTTACTTTGACTGATTATTCGAAAATTGATAGCACTCGATAGGAAGCATCAATAATAACTGATGCCTTCAGAAAAACTTAGAACATAGAAATCTGAATAAAATGATAATAAGTAATCAGTGGCTTCATAATCTGTTATATAAGACACATCTAATCCATTGAATTTTATGGGAAGAGGTACATTTTACTATACATTTTTACTTGTCTAAGCTGGGTTATTAATATCGGGTCTCTCAATTGCACATTGCAATTGAAAACTGCAACATTCTCAATCCAACTGGGGTTCGAATTTATCTTAGAATATGGCGTGAGAGTTTGGAAAGTAGTACATCAGCTGAGGTGTCATACTCAGTATGTAACAGAAGTTCAAAATTATAAGATCCGTCGTCATCATATTATAGGCAATAATGTAGATTTAGATTATAAACCTCAAACTCAGGTACAACAGAGAGTTTATTAATTACATATCAGACATAAAGTGTATATATTTATGACTATTTTAAGAGCCAATAAATTTTTAAGAAAAACTGTAACAAAAACCTGTCTATTCCAGGATCATTAAATTCCTACTATTAGCTCACACTCTCCTTATATATATCTTGTTCAAATTTTCAATCGTTAATAAAATGCTTTTTATTCATCCACTCAAGTTCATATACATTTTTTTAAACTTGTAGTGGATGACACTCGATGTTAATACAGTTTTTTCAAATATTAATTAAATTTAATTGGTGAAAATGCAGTTTAACTCAACCACTTGGCGCAATTTTTAAAATCGCGCCAAAATTGCCAAACTGTACAAATTTGGCGGTTTTTTTTGGCTGAAAGTAAGTCACATTTGGCAAAATACCTCCAAATAATTCCTGTCGCCAAGGGTGGTTGGGCTAAACTGCATTATAATCATTTAATTTACCTGATGAATTTATTTTGCCATTTAATATTGTGATTCTGTCATATTTATTTACATATTTATATTAATTGTAATTATTTAATAAAAAGTAACTAAAATCAAATTTTTCTTTGTTGATCTAAGTAGGGATTGACTTATTTTTTTTTTATATTACTTGTTAATAAGAAGTTTACAATGGTATATCTTTGAAGTTGAAACTATATTTGTTTTCTGAGTATTTGAGAAAATATTTCAAAGTTAAAATTTGTGATCAATTACATTTTATTTCTACTTAGCAAAACTATTAAAAACACAAAGAATTAAAATAATAATCTTTGATTTTGATTAAAGCTTTTAATTGCTTGATGTTTCATTTTTCAAGTATTGATTTTTTCAGATAATAAATCTTCAAAATGAGATCGGATACGAATTGTTCCAAAGGCTTCATACTAACAGGAATAAAAAGAAAAATCCATAAGTTCAAAACAGTAATCCATATCAAGTTTTTTCCTTTTCATTAACCATGATAATTACAGAGGAAAATTCAGGTGAAAACAAATTTCACAACCTGATGCATTCCATCGAAAACAGTTCTACACGAATGCCATGAAGAGAAATCTCCAGAGAAAAATCATGGTAAACGGTGCTGTCAAGAATCTGCCACAGAAATCGTCAACTTGCGTGCCCCATAACGAAATTAGTTGACTTAGCGCGCCCGATTGTCAGAATCGAATCCATTGTTAACGCTTACACACAACACGAACGCAGAGGACCACCAAGTGTGACGTTTCATATACAAAAGGACAGTGACTTTTTCTTTTTTTTTGTCGCATGCACTCCCACGCGAACTTTCACTGCCGTTAATATGCACTCAGGGAACTTTTAACATTAAATATATATTTTCCCACAAACTTCCCGTATGAATTTCCCATTAGGGGCTCTGTTGCACGAAGTACCCGTAGCATGGTTCTCTGGGAAACAGATGAAATTCGTAGAAATTTCGTGTAGTTTGGAAAATAATAATAAAACAGAAGGAAATGAATATTATATAAACACTATATTCAACAGCAAATCCCATGTTTAGGTGTAAGATAACTTCAAAAGGCCTTTCCTTTGGAACTTTTGCCTTAAGCTATGTAACTATCAATTGTGAATAAATTTTGAAAGAATTAACATAATAATTAGTAATTAGTAAATGGATAAGCACGGATTAAAAATTATTGATAAAAGAAATATATAAAATGTAGAGCCAACACAAGCTTGGAATGATAAAAGTAAATGGATTCAAAGGAATCAACTATAACTGGTAAAAGAAATGTAAATGTTGAAACAACACAAGCTTGAATCGACATTTATTAACGAACAAATATAACCAGGGTGCTTTAACTTTATATTAATTAAAAAACAGTTTAAAACGTATTAATAATCCAAAACGTAAGGTATAGCTTAAATTAACGAATAGATTACATCGCATATTGTTGCCAAATCTACCTAGCTTAACAATAACATCAGTACCTCATATGCATCACAGTTACAGTACTGAACTATCAGTTACTACAGTATAATTATTAATAAGGGGATTATAGCGTGTGTGAATGTCAAGCATTAATAATAGTTAAAGGATTAATGAATTAAAATGAATATCAATCACATTATTGCATGATAATGATTAATGATGTTGATGAAAATGTTAAAAGTTATATTTTTAATGCTAAGCTACTTACTCTATGTGCTCAAAATCAAGATTTTAGGAATGGTAGTAAGTCTCTCTTTCAATTTTTACTCTCTTCCTTTTTTTCATAAATTAGAATGAATTTTGAAACAGAGGATCTTGTCGCATAAATACCATTTCACTCAATATACGTTAAAGACAGATCAGAAATGAATAGCTAGAATTTAAGAAGAGAAAAATTAAATGATAAAATTCTCCCTAATATGAGACCAACCGAATTTTACTCCATCATAGTTCAAATTCAAAATCATAAACTGGATTTTAATAATCCAATTTTGTATCAAATAATATATGAATTTAAGTTGAGTATCAAACTTCAAATACTGTTGCGAAGCAGTAAATGAAATTATTTTTACAATATTTTATAAGAAAAGAAACGAAGAATGAAAAGCAGCGAAAAGTTTTATAGGAAAGCAACAGTTTTAAAATCTACACTGACAATATATCAACTTGAAAATATATCAGCACTATATGAATTTAAAAAGTAATTGATTTATTTAGTCGTTTGCAGCGTTTCTTTACGTGTTGCTACGTGTTTCGTTTTTATGCTTTTATTTCTTTAAATAGCTCTTTTCTTATCGTGTCCTGATATTTTTGAGTACACTATTCGACTTATTCTAGAGTCATAAAAAAGGACACATTTAATAATTTTCACAATGATATTGAAGCATGACAAAATTGGTAACGCGGTTAATGGTCCAAAGGGAACTAAATTATGATATTGGTTTAAAACTGAGTGAATAAATTAGCATAAATAATTAACTTTTTCTGCTTAACACACTGCATTCTAAACAGGTTCAATAAATTGTGAATTTAAGGAGGCGTAATTTAAAAACAAATCCTTTTTATAGCTTAGAATCATTAAAAACATTCCTATGAATTTATGAATATTATATCAGAATGATAGAATTTTAAAAACGAAAATTAAAAGCTTAAAAATGTATCAATTGGATTCAAGCCAAAAAAAACCCAAATCAAAATTCAATTCGTAACTACAGCTACATTGCATTAAATATCTATAGAATAGTAAGCTGTAATTCAATAGACAGTAACACTAAATGTAATAATACTTGCAAAAAGGGCACGACTAATTCCAAATCGCAGTTTCTCATAATTTTATTACAAATATACAGGTATGGGATCTTTGAGCACAAATTTCTACTTCTGCCTATACCGTAGATAAATATGTTTGTCCGATAAAAAAATCGATAGAGTCAGTGATCTTGGTTTTCTTCCATGGTATTTTGTTACGTTTTTTTTTACAATATACTTAACTATCAACAAAAGCTGAAACATTTAATACGTCAAAGCATGGATTACATCAAATATCCATTTAAATTATGTGAGTTGGTTTCATTGACAAAAACAGAGGGGGAGGGAGGAAACATTAAGCACAAATCACGTTAATAATTAATAACATTGCAATCATACAAGATTGAATAAATTACAATACTATATAAGATACATAGAATGTGTCAATACAATCAGGAATGATCTAACAATTTTTTTAATTAATGCTTCACACAGAATTATAATTATATAATATAAGTGATAAGATAAATATTGCTGTTTATCTTTTTGATTTTTTTCTTGTTTTCATTCGATTAGGTTCTCTTTCTTCTTGGTTTGGCAATATAGCTTTTTTTGCTTTTTAAAAAACATACGCTCATTTTCCTCTATTACCTAAAAAATTTCTATGTAGATAATCTTGTAATTTAAATTAAATATTCTGATTATTCTACACACACATCTAACTTTATTTGATTATTGACTTTCCAATTTAAAATTTATGCGGATATTAGAGGATCAAAAAGTAATCTATAGAAACGATTAACACAGACTGATCTTAACCGTGGAAATCTGTGACATATTTCCCTGAAGAAAGACGTTTACTGAAAAGACACATGTGGCACCAGTTGTGTCGTTAATGAAAATCCTCCAACAAACTGTTCCCTGGAAGGTCTTGTAGACAAAGTTCAAGCGATCGGAGAATCAAGATTTTCGACAAATAGTTGACCTGGATCCAGTGAAGCATGTCTACGAATCCTTATCGTTGCTCCTCCTACATGTATCTGAATCGCTATTCTACCGTAGAGTAGGCCAACGAAGCGCATTCTACGAGGAGAAATCTGCATTTCTATTTACCTGTGGATGCAACTGTGATTGCTTCGGGATATTGTTTGAATCTTTGCATCTTGATAAAAAAAAAAAAAATAATAAAAAAAATGGCTTCTGGGGCTTATGAAATGTAAGAGAGATATATAATTTAACATTTATTTTAATTTATTATTAATTGAAAAATACTTTAAATTTTTTAACATGACTTGGACAGTTATTATCATCAACACCTCCATGAGATAATCATAAATAATTTTGTGGTATTGTAACGCCCTTTCTTCATTATTTATAATTTACTTTCACCGCTCCTTCTAATTAAACAGTCAATAAAAATAAAGATCCCAATTGAGGATACGTTCGAACAAGGTAAAATTATTTATCACTGAGAACAGATAAAGTCACTATCTCTCGAGCCTCACTTAACTCGTCAATTCTAAATTAAGATCAACTAATAAGGTCTTAGCTTACCAATTCACTCGTTTTGATTCAATCACTTCACACAAACAGCTTATTCTTATTGTAGTTCTTTAACAAAGATTCACTTCAATCCAAAATATTAACTGCGGAGCTGAAGTACAGCTAACAAATATTTACCAGCCTAACGTTACCTTCTGTCTCTCTTCATTTTCCTATTTATAAATCATTGTCTCTTGTTCAATTCACTTTACCTCTATCTTCATCTAATTTACCTAATCAAAAAAGAAATTTTAATTTTATGCAATTCAAATTGCCATAATGTCCCCGAGGTTGGTAAAGAGAAAATTGCGAATAGCCCAAAGTCACAGTAATTTGATTTACACAATAAATAACGAAGCATATTTATTTTTAAAACAAATAAATATTAATAAATAAAAACGCAAAGATTATAAGAACTTCGTCAAATTTTGAGGCTTTTGCCTATCTAAGTTTTGCAAACTAATTCGCAAGCATCGAGATTTCTTGAATTCAAAATTCCATAAATGAAATTAACATAATTTATTTGCGTGCGAATATTTATTTACAGCTTTCCAACATATATATTTTTAGGGATTGCAAATTATTATTTGGAAATTAGTAATAAAGTCCATATTCAGTGATTTGTGTCAAATAAAAATTGGAGGGGGAAATTGCGCGTATAATGAGGACGGAGGACTTGAAAATTTTGGGAGTTTTGTATGCCCTTTATCCCTCTTTTTGGAATATACGAAGCTCTTTGACTCTTTTAATAAATATATAGTACATAAACGTTCTTCTTGGTTAATATCTCGTTTAATTGTGTATTTCATAATGACGTAATAAACTTTTCTCAAATTAATTTCCTTGTTTAAAACTGAAACTGAATGCATGATTATATATAATGACATATTCGTGTTTTCTTAACATTTAAATATCCTTTTTTTATATTAATTTTCGCTTAAGAAAATCAAGATTTAATTCAGTTAATTAAAACACTGAATAAAATTTTAAAAAGTGTAAATTTTGGTAATTGATAATAATCAAACGTGGACGAAAATGAATTTTTCATATGAATATTTTGTGAAATTTAATCCGTAAAATTTTTTATTAAATTTTATACAATATGTAAATGAAAAATGAAAAAAAAAAAAAAAAAAAAAAAAAAACTACAGTTCTTAAAAATATATTCCGTACATCTCTCTTTGAAAGCATCTGTATCAAAATATCTCTTTTACAATTCGAAGTTAATAAACAACAAAAACAAAACTGACAAAATTTTCCCAGTCTATAATTTATTTGTATCTGCCCTTTCACCTACATTTTCAAACCAAAAACCATTCATGCAATATCTGAAGCGTACTGTAATCCACTCCAAATCTAATCTTTTACTCAAAATAATTCCATTCTACTTTCCAAGAGCCTGCCTACTCTTGCTGCCAAGGTAAAACAACGGCAAGATAAGAAACCAAATCTTTTTTTCAATTCCATATCCCTAATCACAAAGAAACTCGATCCTAATGGCCACGAACGCTCCCCCATCTATTCCAAACCATCCCTGCAACCTCCTTCTATATCTGACTGACCTACCACCATAACCTTTTTAGGGGTGGAAAAACTACAATCAAGACTGATCTTGCATTGCTCCACAACAGGTTCACAACTCTTTTATGGAATAAAAACAAAGTTTAAATAAATCCAGTACCCAAGCACAATTCTCCATCTCTTCCGTACTATCTAATCTCTTCCACAATCCTAATCGAAGGAAGGAATGGTGTATTGTTCCTTATGGGGGAGGGGAACACAATCGTGAGGGGGAAGATGGATAGAGAACGTAAGAGATTGGTAAAAAGGGTAGAGAGAAAGAAACAATGAGATGTCCTACCGGTTTGTTGAAGCTGGTTCTTGGATTTTTGTTTTTTCTGGGCGCCTTTTGTTGAGTTCTCTGGTTTCTTCCTGAGGCGGCAAGGAATCCTTGTCCGCTTAACCCTCTATGACCTAAATTATTTTGCTTCTTATAACTGACGGAAAGGTTTTGGTTGCTACAGTATGCCATTTCTCTTGCAGCGTGTCAAAGAGATAAAAGGAGAATGGCATATCTATCGTTTTCTGCGGAGGCTTTCTGCTCTTTTTATTTGATGGGGTTTCTTTTTCCGGGTCCTGTTATCTCTTCAGTGATGAGGGGGGTGGATTATGGGGTACGCGTGAGCTGGGTTGTATCATTTCTAAGTAACAGACAAGCATAGGTACAGTTATAGATGAAGATTCAAGTAATAGTATTCTTATGGTTGGTGTTGCCACCGAAACAACTTATATATAAAAAAGGTATATCAACAAAGATATACCTTTTTTTCAGTAAGATGTTTAACAAATAGTGCTATTCGCTCATAAAAACTCCTAGAAATTATAAAACACAGACTTACATGAAATATAATGTAATAGTAATTACATAAAATTACAATGAAGGGCATAAACATCTTTCAAATGCATCGATATTTATTAATTTCAAATGATCATCATGTGACATATCAACTCAAATGTTGTTCTCGCTTCCTAACATTGATTCGAAATTACGAGGTGTGATGCAAAGGCCCGTCGTACATTAACGTCGATTATAATTAAAAGAAAATATCAAAATGAAATGATTAAAATTGGAATTTAACGAAATTAGCTCAAAAGAAAGAATTAATATGTGCAGCATAATAAAATTGGATGTTATTCTTTTAAGATGCTATCACTTACAATATTCATGGACCCTAATGATACAAGGAAAATTAATCATCATGTAACAATAACCAGAGAAGTCACTGTGAAATTTAATTTCATAGTAAGACTCTTTCATAAATCTAAGTTACTTATAAAAACGTTAACTCAGTATTCTCAAAATGTGATACATATCTCTTAATACTCCCATCTACAGGCCATTTTGATTTCGTCAGCTTAATGTTAATTCTATGGAATTCGGCTTCCGTTCTCAAATCTTTACTATTTGATCTATTTGAATGCAATAAAGTGTATCTGAAAGAGCAAAAAATAACGACTGCTTTTGTGGAATTACTTTCCACTCTTCGATTTAAAAAAAATATTTTTGCCACTATTTTGATTATTCGTTTGAGAGTTTTCGAGTTTTTTTAAAAAAATATTTTTAAATATTTTTAAAAATTGGAGAAAAAAGTAATTCAACAGAAGCCTTAGTTATTTCTTTTGCTCTTTCGGATGCACTTTATTGCATTCAAATAGATCAAATAGTAAAGATTTGAGAACGGAAGCCGAAATTCCATAGGATTAACATTAAGCTTACGAAATCAAAATGGTGGGTAGACGGGAACCTTAAGGCTACGAGAATAGATTCTAGGGTGATACGTGAGTACCCTTGATAAAAATTGATATTTGACGAAAAGAATCTACAGCAAGTTTATTTATTAATTTAGTAATAACAGCATACATACACATACGCGCGCCCGCGCGCAAACACACGCACACACACATATATATATATAGTATATATATATATATATATATATATATATGTGTGTGTGCGCGCGGGGGGGGCGCGTATGTGTATATATATATATGTGTGTGTGTGTGTGTATATATATATATATGTATGTGTGTGTGTGTATATAAGGAATTATATATATATATACACATATAAATATATATATATATACACACACACACATATATATATGTGTGTGTATATATATACACACACACACACATATATATATATGTGTGTGTGTGTGTGTGCGTAATGGAAAATTAAATATAAATATTGCGTAAATGTTTTTGTAGACAAGAGACAATTTTTTAAGATAAAAATAACATGATAAGAAAATTCTTCACTCCCCCCCCCCCTTCCGAAGAATTCGATTGGGAAAAAAAATATCATCCAAAGACTGACCGCATTTCCAAGATATCACGAAATTATTCTCATAATTTAAAATTCAAATTTCAAAACTTGAGCATTCCATTCTTCATATGAGGATGAAACGAGTTATTTCTTGGATAGACAATACATTGTAAGCATGAGAAATATATAAGAAAAGCAAAACTTTCTTTCGAAAGTTCTTTTGTATTTTGATCATAAATATACATTTATACATGAATATAAGGAATAATATGGGGTTAATGCAGCGTGCCATTTAAATGACCTATTTTTCAACCGCATCTAGTATGATGAAGAAAACAAAATTGTTACTAAATCTTAACGATACTTTTATTTTAAAAAATGACATCATATTAAAAAATACATATTATAAAGACGAAAAAAGTTATAAATTATTACTTCATTTGTGTGTCTTTCCCCATTTCAAAAGTTTCATTTTCCAATTTTAATGTCTTTAAAACACAAAAATAATTCAATCGTTTCATTCAGGATGTTTTTATTCAAAAAAAATTTTAAAATATCAATACAATTTTTCACATTTTTTTTATCCGCCTCCTCTTTATATTGTACTTTAATAAAATTTGAAATATCATAAAGCTTTTTTGAAGAAATTTTTTTTCGTAATAGTAATAGTACTTTGATGTTTAATTTTCATGATAACTTTTATGATTCATCAAATTCGAATTACAAAATTTTTATGTAAAATCGAATAATTCATTTTTGGTACCTAAATCTGATTACTTCAAAGCAAATTTAAATAAATATTTGACTCAGAAACAATTTGAAAACAATCAGAAAAAGATTAGGTGAAAATAAAAATATTGAATAAAAAGCCAAATAATCACTTCTAAATCAGGAAACCTTGCAAAAAAGGAGATTAACTTTGAGCCTCAATTATAAATTATGTTTTATTTCTTTTGAAATTAATTAAGAAACAGTAAATTTCAAGAAAGACATTAAGAAATAAACAGTAAAAATGATCAAATGAAAATATTTAAAAGATAGGAAACTCATTTGTAAAAAGACTCTAAAAACATAAATTACAATTGATTTAATTATTTCGTTTTGCAAAGAGCTTCTTAATCGAACGTTACATCATTTTAAAACATAAAATTGAAAAAAAGAAAAAACGTATATGAATATTAATGACATCTTATTCATAAAAACATTTTGATTTTCGTAATACAAAATTCGGTTAATATTTGTCAAAAACAATTTTTTGCGTAATTTAATAGTATAAATTCTTAAGATACATTTCTACATTCTGTGATCGAAAGCTGAAAGTACGGATAAACTTTTATTTTTGCTTACAAATCTTATCGATTCCTTGTTGAAAACTCATAACCAATGATAAAACATTTTAAAATAAAAATTCACAAACTATTTTGAAACATTTTTAAAAAATTCAGTATTAATGCAATTTTCGTGCTATAATCCAATTTTATATAACTTCTTTTGAAAATCGTCTGGCAATGCATTATATTTTGTACGTGTCAAACCTAGTTATGTCAAGGAAAAAAATTGTAACACGAATTCCAAGATGCGGAATAATTATTCGAATTAGAACATCATCTGAAATTCTACAAACACACTTTTCTCGATAAATGTGCGTGTTGGAATTCATTATACCTTTTTCGTCAAATTATTCCTTTTTTCCCCCAAACGATTTTCCTCATACAATCAGAATCGTGTTCGCAATAGACATTACAATTCATCCTTCCTTCATTTAACTCCATTTTAGAGCAGATAAATAAGGAATTATGAATAATAGAATCGAAAAATTAATACATTCTTATAAGATTATGTATAAATTCAAATCAAGCTAGCATATATTAAGTTCCTTATAAGATCCTGTTAAAAATTATTACATAAATAAAGTAATAAAAATTCGAATATAATATATTTAGAGTTGTTAAAAAAACACCTATTAACTCTTTCACAAAGAAGTTATTTATTAAATATACAAAGTAAGTAACAAAGTGTATTTCATCAAAAGGATAATGATGAAATCAAAGTACGCATTATTTTTAAATAGATAAATAAATAGGATTCTTTAAGAAGGAGGAATGTATGGGAACCTTAAGAGAAAAGTTTGGAATAGAAGAAAACTTTAAAATAAAAAAAAATATTTATTTATGAAAGTCATATAATTTAGAACTCGTTTTCATTTTCAGTGCCATACGAAACTGCAAGTAAAATAGTATAAAATTTTCTTAAACTATTATTTTTCTTAATAATTCTCACAGAATTAAAAATATTACTTTAGTTCATCGTAATTTTACATCAAAATCTTTGAGTTAACTTAAATATAATTTATTTTTGTATAATTTTTTTTTTGGGGGGGGAGGGACAGGAAACGAGCAGCTAATAAAAAAATTGCAAACAATTGATGCAATTTTGTCTATCAGAGCAAAGAATTTCTAACAAAAATACAATAAAATAAAATACTCTAACAATGAAAAAGAATGATTAAATATTCATATCCACAACAACATTATGACACCTTAGCATTATATTACTGAGAAAGAATTAAATCCAATATTATTTTCAACGAAAGTGTCAAATTTTCAAAAATATAAGTCTTAACATATTATTTGATAAATTGGGATATTATGGAAAAAAAGCTCACAAAAATTTACAATAAAGATTTATCGTGGGCTTATAATGCGCAATCTTAAAAGATTTTTTTTTTCGTCGCGAGATGTTTTAGGGTTAAATTTTGGAATTATTTTTTCTTAAATTCATTTAATCCAATTATTTTCTTTCCAAACCAAGTTTAAACACATTTCTAATTTCTGGTGAATAAAAAAAAAAAAAATTTTCTCTCTCTCTTTCTATCTAATAAAATGAAAACGATTTTTTTTTTTCAATATTCAACTACTAAAATGCTTTGAAAAAGATAGATGGAACAAAAGAAGAGGAGAAAAAGAGAGAAAGAGAGTTTTATATTCGTTTGGTAAAATGCAATTTATTCATTTTGTCCAACCATGACAGATTAAATGAATAAGAGGCGATTAAGAACAGGAGGGAAAAAAAGGGATTTTTCTAGATAATTAAATTTCCGAAATGAATTTTTTTTTTATTTATATACTGGTCATTATGATGGAACAGTAGCAGTCTTGGGCTTTTCAAAACGTCCAAAACAGTCTGCCATTTTTTTTTTTTTTTTTTTTTTTTTGGTTTAATAAAGTATGGAAACAATTAAGTACATAGAGAATTAAAACTAATTATTCAAAGGCGAAAAGGTTAATTGGATTTTCACTTTCGCTAGATTTTGTTGAGAAACTGTATTTAATGTTGAAAGACCACACATTCATAATAATCAATTTCAAAGATTTATAAATTTAATAAAATAAATCTTTGTTATATACTTCGGCATAAAAGAAGAAAAATCAGAATGAAACAGAATTTCATACTTTTATCTCTCAACAAACCAACAAACGAATCAAGTACATGAAAGCAATTAATTTAAAGATTCTTAAAAATAGCCCGATTAAAAAGAAAACAATCTTGAACAAACTTTTTGAAAAGAGTTGAGCTCTTTTGTATTCTAATTAGCGAATGAAACAATAACTTTTGTTAAAACTGAATTCAGTTGAGTGACGAGCTAAAACAAATTTAGAAATTTTAAGTAACATTATGAGAACAATGTTTAATTCAATATGTCAACAAGTCTAACTTAATTATGTGAAAATATACAATGGTTGAATTAATTTCGCTTTTACGAAATGTTTTAAAAAGCCCTATGCACGAACAAATAATTAACATTGATAAATAAACACAAGATATCTTCTAATTAGAAAGGATTTTGATTTGCATTTATACGCAAAGCATTACTATTTCTTCTGTTTTGCATACACTTGGTACTTGCGTGTGTTGTTAAGAGATGATGCATTCACCATTTTAATGATCACAAGTTTTCGAGGAATAATGTAGCACATTTAACAATGAATTTATAACGTGGGCTATTCGCACTTTATTTCCTTTCAACTAGCATCTGGAGCTTCTTTATGATTTTATATTTAATTTCTCAGTTCCTTCCCCATTAAATGGAACGTGATGCACATTAAGTAAACGAATAGATATAATCAAGTCGCATTAAAGAGACAGATAATTAATTTGAAACAATTAAAATTACGGGAGCAAAATGAATATTTGTAGGAAGCCCAAGGAAGTATTAGGGCGTGTATAACAGATTTGGTGAGATTAGGACTGGTCGGAGCTATTACAAGAGGTACTCGCATTCTATTCCGGTAAGGTCATTCTTTGATAGTTTATAGAAATTGTTAGTACTCGAGGAGAAGAAAAGTATATCTGTGAAAAACATCCCCCTTATTCGAGGAATAAATAAAGATGTTTTGGATAAAACTGACTATTTTAATAAATGTATCTATGCTTGGAGTAGAAATTTAGATCTTGTGATTATATTTTAAGTTAACAGATGAGACGGGTAATAGGATGCCGACATAAATTTATAAGATTACAAAATTAAGCTTAATGGGTTAAGTCTAGTAAGCAAGAATACAATGGAATATTTTGTAGAAAATATTCTAATGAAAGTGAAGTGATGAAGCATTTTTAATTAATTAATGATAAGTAAATGCACAAAATGATAAGTAATACATAAATGCAAAGGAAAAATGTAGAAATTCTTTTTACAAGTGTTCGATATAACTTTCTTTTATTCCTCGTATAATATCAATTCGATATGCAAATTCCTGCGAAACATGTTGTAAAGTGTCAGTGGTAATTGATAATACAACAGTAGAAATCCGTTGTTTAAGTTCGCATAAATTTGTGGGTAATAGTGGCATATACACTTTATCTTTTACAAACTCCCAAAGGAAGCAATCAGATGGGACCATATCATCTGTGGCCAGTTGTGAACATCAAGTCATCTGGTCCAGTACGACCGATCCAAATGAAAAATAACTCTGTGAAAGCTTCTAAAACAAATTTCATGGATTAGCTTCCCGAAGAACATACGAAGGCCGTCTGTTTTTTACAACATAAAACTTCCACATTTGTATTACTTATATTCCTGTGTCGTTAATTTGTGAAAATATAAAATTTTGAAATCGAATGAATCATTCTGAATAAAACTATATTTCTCTACACTGTGTGGTGTGTTTGTTAAAAATTTTAAGACTCAATTTTCGAAAGTTCTATTTAAGAAATTCTAAATAATACATTTACAATATCGGCGAAGATCCCTCTATTTTTTGGCAGCAAAATAAAAAAAAAAAAAAAAAAAAGCAAAATTTTGAGCAATTGAATGTCTTGGTTACCATAACGATTATAAAACGACGCAATCTTACACAATTTGCACACTGGAGACAGTATTTTTTTACATATGTGGAAATGTCGCCGCACAGATAATAGAAATGATGACACGCAAAACCGCAACCACTAAAAAATTAAACTCAACCAGAAAATTCCAGAAGAAAACGACACGCGTAGACACCAATGACAAAGTCATGTGAATTAATGATGCCATTGCAAAACCACAAATAGGCACTTTCACTCATTCGTATTTATTAGAAAGCCAAATATAATTAAAATGCCGTGACATTGTTTGAATCATAACAATGTGGTTCGAACTTTAAAATACAAGTCATTCATCAGAGGTTGATTCATATACATAAAAATAAATAGATTCGGTAAATTACTGCTTGGAAAAGAAAGTAATATTAATGCAGAATCTATTTTTAACAAACTGAGAACTATTAGAAAACATGACACTGAAATCATGACGCAATTTTTTAACATTTCAGGCGCGTGAATATACTTTTAAGCTTGCCGAATGCGTTGCCATGGTAATGCAGAAAAATGGTTTTATAATTTTTTTTTCAAGAAAATTACACTGGATATTTGTGGTAAAGTTACGTTAAATGTATAAGAAACATTCATGTGAAGGCAATCAGTTTTCCGTTATATTATACTTTTCGTTCAGAAGCATCCACTTAAAAACTCACGGGCAAAAATTTAAAGGGTGATAGAAAACATAAACAAATAATTTTCACCATACAATGCATAGGCGGAGAGCAAGCGGTGAACCATTAAATGGAGCTGTAATGGAAAGAATAAAGTGTAGGTTTTCTTACGCATCGTCATTTTTACCGTGGATTTTAGAAGATAAGGCATATTCCGTGATTACCGTGCGTCACCATGCCTCCTGAAATCCACAGTAAGAATTACGACGTGTAAGAAAACTCGCGCTTTCTTCTTTCCATTACAACGCCGTTTAGCTGTTCGCCACTTGCTCTCCGCCTATACACTGTATGATGAAAACTGCTTGTTCAGATTTTGTCTATCACCCCTTAAATTCTTGCCCTTGAGTTTCAATACACCCTGTATATCTCAAACACCATATCTCAAAAATAACTAAGACTTCGATAGACAAATTGCAATTTCTTCAGAAAGCAGTGCTGCCTCGCATGAAATAATTGTTTCAAGTACCACATATTAACCTGTATAAGAAACCTGTTGTGATTGAGGGAGGGCGTTTTAAACTTGGAAAATGTTTTCATCAAAAATATTTTCTTTTATTTCAAAATGCATAAAAAAAGATATTTTTATTCATCATAGAAACCTTTAAATTCTTTACCACTCTTATCTAATGGGCTAGAAATGTTGCAAGTTATGAAGATTTGAGTTTGGAGCAATTGAGTAATTTATTAATATCTATAATACTAGATATATAAGAAACCATCCATTTTTAAGACCCAACTTTTGGAAAACAATTATTTATACTTTAATTAATGGTTCGTTGTGCTTCAATTTTCAATATCAGTTCACACGCAAAAATATTTTTATCAACAGTCGACCCCAGAGTCAAAACATTGGGTTATAATACGTTGGGCGCATGAATGTGACGTATCATACAGGATGTTTGTAGTAGAATATCCCAACTATGAAGAATTAATATTACAAAACTAAAGAAGTTTCAGCCTTTAACGACAAATTAAATTAAAAATAGCCTTTTAAAGTTTGCAAAATTATAAATATTCAATGTGACTACACTAATAATCGATTGGTGAATAATAGAATTCATTCCACACTTTTTTTAGCATGTTTGGCTTTATAGTTGAAATGGCTGTAGTTTTTTTTTTTTTATTTCAGTACGTCAATGTTCGCCAATAGTAGCGGAAAAACCATTTTCTCTTTTTTTAAATAGGTCCAAAGAAAGAGGAAGGGTGCCACAGAGAGTTAAAATCGGTTCTTACGGGCCAAAGAAGATACTCTGCGACTGTAGAGGTAATCGACTGCTTATCGCTAATGTTTGTGATGGTGGTCGCACATTAAGCATTTACAATTTTATAAACTATAAAGTTTTATATTTTTAACTTAATTTATCAAAAAAAGACCATAACTTCTATAGTTGTGTAATAATACTTTTGAAAGTTGGGATATTTTTGTGTAAAGATCCTGTATTTTAATAATTTTTTTTAAAAAAAGGCGTTAGTTGTTGGTAGAAATAAAGTCAAAGTTTATTCGATTCATATTCCTAAATGCACAGTAATATATATATTATGAAGTAGTAAATTATTTCAGATAATGTCATATATAAATGGAAATGAAGAGGCAATGCACTAACTTTACTATTAAAAAGGCTCATTAGAACTCTTCAAGATAGTTGTTGCAAATGGCAGCGTTAAGGTAAATGAACACTTTTAAGAATGGACAATACAAATAATTTATGCAACAGAATTGAGATTTACAATGTACTAAGTCCGGTTAAAATCTTTTCGACCACACCCTGCACATGGGAAATTTATTCAACAGTTTAATTCTAAACAAGCCTTGCAAAACGACCCGCCTTTCCTAACTATGCGATTTAACCAGTCGTTAAAGAATGGTTTAAATAATCTTTCACATTTAATAAATGTAAATACCATTTTCTCAAGTTTAATTTCTTCAGACAAAATCACCCCTTACTCACGTGATAGCATTCCTTCTTTTTCCTTTTGTAAATGTTTTTGCCGAGCGAATTTAAGAAACTCGGAACCGAATCCAACAATCTAGTTGTATAATCTTCAGTCATGTAATTACTAGTATGGGATTTGTATTTAAGATCATATATGTAAGCCGAGGAGAAAAAAAAGCACGTCATATTCTTCACAAAACGAAATTTCATTCACTATAATTATAAATAAATTTCATTCTTAACAATCCCTTTTCGTTGTTTCTTCATAAAATGAAAGTAAAGAACAAATAAACGTTGTATTTAAAGAACAGAAACAAGATATGCAGTGTCTGGAAAATTAAGTATTCTCTAAAATCCTAACAATGTACCCCCATTTCACTCTGGAAATTACTTTTCTTCTTCCGCACTTCTTTTTTTTCTTTTATTTAATAGAATTAAAACGAATTTTTGATTTAAGTATAGTCTCTCAAATTAATTTTTTCAAGCTTGTGAAGAAAACATAATCTTGAATTTTTACGAAAATGGTTCTAAAATACAATCTCGGGTTTTCTCGAATCTTGTTTCACAATGTCGAAATTTAAATCTCGACAGTAAGCCCTCTTCCCTCCCCACATTTTTTTCGTTCTTAAATTTAAAGAACTTGAGAGAGGAAATATATTTTTCCAGAATTTTACATGATGTTAAGATAGTCGACTCACGATTTTTTCGTTCCATAACATCGTATTATAACTGCAAAATAATAGGTTAATGGATCCTTTGATTCTAAGCTATGACTTGGAAGATTCGTGAGTCTCTTAAAACTTCCACATAGCACTACTTGATCGAACGTATTGTTTCAATCAATTGAGTTCAGTTTGCGATTCTCAAGAAAACTGTAGTTTTAATGATTAGTAAAAATCATAACAAATATCAACTTAAACACTATACAGAAATTTTACAGAAACTTATTACCATCACAAGAAAATTACAAAAACAACACGTAACAAAAAAAAAATTAAATTACAAATATGTACTTTCTAATGTTTAGAGAGAACATTATTTTTACTTCACTTTCACGCTGATTCGCTCCAATAAGTAAAATTGTCAGTATTACCGGGAAATAATCTATTCCCAGTACATATAATCTCTTAACAGAATAACATTAATAATTCGATATAAAAACCAACGTTTTTAAAAACAACGTTTTTATATGGTGGCAAAGTTTATTAAAGAAAATTATTGAAATATTAGTTAAAACTGCTAGTTATTTTTAACTTTAAAATTTACATAAAAAGAGACATTTGTCAGCGTATTAAAAAATTCATAATACTCATAAAATCAAAACATGCATTTGAAAGTTTGTAAGTCATTCTATTAAAAAAAATGGGAACCAGAATTCAGAAAAAATTATTCTGATAAGACACAGCGCCAAATATTGGAATCTTTCTTTCTTGCCAATGATTACTGACTAAAAGTCAGCAACCCTTACTATCTCGGAGATAGTAAAGGGAAGATAGTATCTCCCCTTTGTGAGTACAAAAGTTTTACGATACCTCATGCGGCGTGGGGAGTGCCCGGTGTTCCCAAAGGGGAAAAAAAATAATTTCCTCAATCCTAAAAGAGCCGAGAGGAAAGAATATTTTAACTTATTAAAACTATTGAAATATTAGTTAAAACTTGTCGCAAACGACTAAATATTGCATTGTAAGGCGAGTACGAACGATTCCCGAAATTTCAAAGCTCTAGCTTGATGGGAAGTTGGTTAAATTAACGATCGAAAATTTGATGACACACACACTCACACACACACCAAGTGAAATTCAGAAAAACGTTTTAAAAATGATCTTTTTATCTCAAAACAAAAACATCACACACCGAAGTTCCATCCAACTGCCTTACAAAACTACTTTTCAGCTAAATGCAAACATTGTTGCTGTCATAACACGTAATAAGGGGTCAACAGCCCGTTGTTTTTCACATTTTCGAAACGAAATGGTATGTCCCATTTGCAAATATTTGCTACTTTAACAGTGAAGAGGTAAAGAGACAGAAAAAAAACAACGCCTATATATATTGAGGTTGGCATAATAATTAAAGACGCCAATGGAAGCCAAGTGCAAGAACATCTGATGCTTCCGCGTCATCATCCATGTGTTGATCTCGAAACTGGACATGCGTTAATGACCGAACCGGATTTAACTCATGGCGACCTTCGGAAAAAAGGGGGTCCAGCACATATTGCAAATAAACAAAAATCTTTATGTAGAAGAAACAGGTTATTGTATCATCTGTTAACACAATCGATGTTTCTCGTGTGTTTTTATCCTTTTATTTTCCTCTTAGTACCTGGTACCTTTCCAGTTTAACAACTTGATAGAGAAGTAAGTAAAACTGACAGCTTGTTTATAAGAAGGTATATAGGATGTAGAAAAGTCTAACTTATTACCTTAGTTTTCTTAAAGTATATTGCAAGTTTGATTGGCTCTATTTTGACAGGAAAATAAAGTTTCAGATATTTACAAAAGTCACTGGCTCGAGAACTCGTTTTTACGTAAGATTAAATAGTTTCTTAAATAAAATTTCTTCAGTCATAATTTAAGAATAATCGAAGATCTAAATGAAAAGTTTGCCATAATTATATATATATATATATATATATATATATATATATTGCAAAAACTTATGAAAATCATTAAGAATTTCGTAATTAACTGAAATGGTTGGTAGCAGAAAGCGTTCAATGTATCTTATAAAATAGTTCAACTAATTTGAGGTATCATTTCAATGAAAAAAAACAAAGACGAATAATAATACATAATTAGTGAATGTTAAATGACAAAAAAAAATGTTAAAATCAAGTTAGTATGTCAAAACAGGCACAGCATTGTGCACATAATTTTGGAAATCACGAATTGAGATTTAATATTTTTAAAATTTAATTACTACCAACGCAGTCGAATGCGCAATAATAATAAGTATTACTGGGACTTAAGAACGGCACAGATTTTGAAAGTTATGCTTCAAGATCAATAAATTTAAGGGGGAATTTGAGATAGCTTTATAAATACACAGTTTATTTAGTAAATATACATCGTAAAGGATATTGACATACGTCAATTTTATAAATGAAAAATAAATAAATAACAAGTTAGCTTGAAATAAATACACTTAATGAAATTATTGATGCAAATTAATATGCTCAGAATTGTTGGATAAGTGTTATGCAGTTACATTATTGGAGATGAAGGTATTTGATTTAAACTACACGAAACACGAGACAAAATACAAAATATATTGAAAATGGATAACAAAATAATTCACCTTATTGTAATTCTTTTATCATTTCAAAATATTATTTTTAAGATCAAAGATTTCATAATAAAAGTATAAGCAAGACTTAATATAATCATTTGTGAATAAACAACGAGCTAAAAAATATCAGACATCTAATCCTTTGACAAAATGAACCGAAATGGATCCAATTTTCGAAGAAAATTATCGAAGCCTATGACAGTATGAAAAAATAATCTAGTTTCGCAATCAAGCACAAAACTTCACCATAAAAAATAAACAAAAACCAATTTAAGGGAACAAGATAGAACTGTAATAAAAGATTTCTTTCATAATATTTCAAAAAATATGCCCCTTAACTTAAAACTACAATTCTTAAAATTTAAGAGCGGGTATATTATCCATAATGAATGAATTTTATCTTGTAAACGTAAATCTAAAAGACAAAGCAATTCAACAAAGAAATAAATAAAACTATTGATGAAATGGTATTTTTTTTGGAAGAAAGTATATCCGACAAAAGTTTAAACTGTATTTAAAATAAACAATATCAAAATCAATAACTATGAATTAAATAAAAAAGTAAAAAATAAGACATTAGATGAATATTAGGAGTGAAGCTAAAAATAGGGTGAGGGGGGAACCATGATTATTTTAAAAAACAGAATTAAATTTTATAAAAACAATAAGTAATATAAGAATTCGAAATCAAAATCGAAATCTTCGTTAGTTAATGTGATAATGATACCCTAGAAAAGTCTGGAGATCCGTAGTTGAAGTAGCTTGCATTCAAATCTCGATAGTTGAAACCGTTGTTTAAAACCTTGTTGCCCAATTGAACCCTTAAAATTGAAATTTGAAGAATGAGCTACAAATTCAGGGTATTGTTCTCGTCATCTAATCTTGGCTCATAATGAGAAAGTCAGTAATTACAGCGAAATTAATTAAAATATTTAATTAACTTCAAGAATTAAAAAAAAAAATTTTTTTTGAATGAATAGTTCCGTTATTTACATGATAACTTCCAAAAATCACCATGGCGATGCCGGAATTTGAACCAAAAAAAAAAATGACTGAAATTTAAAAAGCAAAAAGCGAAAAACTCTTAACAAAAGAATGAATTTAATTGATATCTCCAGAAATAACATTGAAATCCTTCATGCACACATATTTTGAAATCTTAGCGCTTTCAAAAGCAAGTGGGAAAAAAATGCAAAAATTCTCAGAAGTAGAAAAGAAAAAGAAAAAAAAAAAGGGGGGGGAGAGAGAGAAAAACTCATTTAGTTAGTCGATTATAAAGTAACACTTTAAACAAACTGACCTACTTTTTTCTTCATTTTTGTTCAATGGGAGTCAGGTTTAAAGGTTCAACTTCATTATAAAACCAAGGTCTGATGTGTGTGTGATGTCACTTCTTTTCTTCAAAACTTTGAAAAAAAATCTTTATACTTACTTTTTAACCTCCTTAAAAGTTAATTCCAAGTTTTAAGGAGGGGGAGAGAAAAACTCATCCTTGGTATTCTGACCTCATCCACAATGCATTAGTCATCGCACGCCTCAACAACAAAAAGGAGCGAGATAATTTCAATAAGCTACTTTTTCGTCAAAATGAAGGGGAGAAAAGAAGATTAAAAAAAAAAAAAGAAAGAAAGAAAGAGACCTTTGTATCATGAAGTCTTTTTGTGGCAGCCCACCCCTCTTTTGGAGAATAGGAACATCAAACTTCGAACTCATCTTTCCCCCCATCCCCCCACTTACGAAGACACCCCTCATTTTTTGTGTTAAAAAAAAGAACACTTTCAAAGCACACGTGCAGAGTTCTCTACGTCGAATGGCGTTTTTATTATACTTCAACTATGCGCCATTTTTTAAAGCATTTTTAGAGACCCTTTTGATGATTTTTTTCTACAGCAAATGAAACTGGTTTTCGCTCAACATACCGAAGATGCGGCTGTGAAGTGGAGAAAGAAATATCATTTAGCAAAGAGCTGTCTTTAATACAATTTTTTATGTATTAAACAACAATAACAAGAAAATTCCTAACGAGACAGGTGATGCTTAAATCTGTTAATCTCTGTGTAGATATAATTATTCCGATTGCAAGCCTTAATTTTCCTAATAAAGAAAGCATTGAAATAAAAAATTCTAATACTATATTTACTTTTTTGTTATCCAATACACTTTCCATCGATATGCCAATAAAGCTCTATTCAATAAACTCAATGAAAAATTCTCATTTTTAATACAAAATCTTATTATTGTTTATATTAAAATCCAAATGTTTTCATTGTAATTTACCTTCGACGGTAGAAGTACCAAGCTACAGAGGAAGTTACTGTACTCTTTTATCGTATTAGAGTAGTATTAAAAGATTCATTGTTTATTAACGTTGCACTTAATTGCCACAAGAGGGATATAGGCTCATACAAAAACTATAAATAATATGACTACCCCTCTCTCCTCTTTTAGTTTAATTTAAATCTTGATTTTACTTCATAAATACTACATCTGCTAAATTTTCTTATTTCCTTATTACATACATGATTCATTATTTTCATATTTAAAAATACGTTTTCTTCTAAAATAAATTAACTTTCACGTTAAGTTTCACTTAATTTTCCTATTCTTTAGAAATATATTATTCGTAAGAGTAAATTTACTTTTAATATCGATTAAACACTTCAACTTGAATTTAATAATTTTTCAAGGGGAGAGGGCTATGTTTTTCAAGAATTCTTATGGTTACAGTTTACATATATATAAGTTTGCCTCTGTTATCGATTAAAGCTCTCTAGTAAGTTTGAGGCGTTTTAGCTTTTGTCGTCGTTGTCGAAGAGAGTAACAGCTCACTAATTCCCAAATCATCAGATTATGAAATAAAATTATTGGCGCTATACAATATTTTACAAGGAATCAAAATTCACTGCCAAAGAAATATGTATATTACTGCTGCTATTTAATGTTTTTTTTTTTTTTTTTTTTTTATTAAAAAGGCAATTTCATAATTTTAAATGTCATTTAAATGATGAACTCGATAGATGTGCACTTAAATATATTTTAAAAAAAATAAACGTGATTTCAAGAAACTAAATATAGAATCAGGCGAAATTGAATATTATTACATCTACCAGAAAATAGGTAGAATAATTCCTATAAATACACTTTGAATAAGAATTCCGCAATTTGCATGTTTTTATTCCATAAAAGAATGTGAAAAATGCAATTAAAAATAATTGGCGGGAAAAATTACAAATCGGTCTTTTGTTCTCAAATACATAACTTTACATGATAAATAAATTCGAAATCGTCTGCACCAAGTAAATTTACCTCAACAGCAATCTCTGCGCATTCCTCACTTTCCAAACAACGCTATTTATTTTACTCTCCATCTAATGATTCTCTATTTATTATTTGAAGCAAATACTTCTATTCTCTATTCGAGAGTTTTCTCAAATTATGGAGCTCAAAATAATCTCCCGGATTCCCATTATTTTGAAAAGAGAAAATTTAGGTAGAAAATTACCCAATTAGCAGATGGAATACTCATTTTTGCAGTCATTTTTCCATGACTCCCTATAATTCGGTGCGGAATGCATATTAAAGAACAAAATGCTCGCGTAATAGTTACCGATAATCATTGGTTATATTTCGTGCGCTCATATATCGACAAATATTTATCACATTTTCTTTTAGGATTTCATGTGAAGAGAACAAGATGGCATTCTAAACATGTTATAATTATCTTTATGCTTCCTGATCTATTTTCTGCTTTTAATAAATTAGAAAGTAATAAATTCTGAAACATTTGACAAGAGAAAGTAATAGAATTCAAAACTGCGTGTAGGTAAAATAGGTATATATTCTTTATATTGCAAACGATCAGGAAGAATTCTTTTAGTTTACATTGTATTCTCACATTAATTTATCATTTTAAAAGATTGTTTATAAAAATGCTCATTTTTTTTCCCTTCGAAAAGCATTGATACAGAACTATATGTACATGAAATCAGAATTTCGAACAAGGTATGTCCTAAAAGTAATGAGAATTTTTTTTTTAAAAAAAATAATATAATTAGACATACAATGAAATATACCTATTATTCTTCGAAATATGAACCTTGAGCATTCCTATAACGAATCCAGCGGTGCTGCTATTGTTCATAGCACTGTGTTAAGTCATTTTGCGAGATACTTCGAAATTTTGTGGTCACGTTTCTTGAGTATTTTTGACTGTGCAAAAAAATGTTCTTTTAACTGCATCTAAAGGCTTTTTAAGTTAAGTAAGCGGGGGGGGGGGAAAGGAGGCTGGGTCTGGACTGTATGGTGGATGGAAAATCACAGGGATATATTTTTTTTACCAAATTTAACATAAAACTTTATTGCATATCGTTATTCAATACTTCGCTGCATCATGAGCGTGACAATGCGTTCACTCAATGACTTTCCATAAGGCCACTGCAGATCCCCAGACAAATCGGACCACCTGCTGACCGTTGTAATACGTAACTGAAACTTCAATGCACTTGCGGCCACCAGCTATTTCCCTTGACAATGGGCAAGAAACTTTAAAAAATATATTCTTATTACTTTTGGAACAAACATTGTATTTTCATTTTCCTCTATTTATATATATAAATTGCATGTATTTGAATATTTAAATTGATGTAAGCAATTTTAATCTATAGCACTTATCTCAGGGGTGGGCAAATACCTTCATGCTCTTTTTGTGGCCGCCAAGACAGTCAGAAAATTGAGCATTTCTTTCCAGTTCGCGACCAATGATTCGTCTCATGTTTTCCTCTAGTGCGGCCTCGTCAATACCATTGCGCAGTGAAGATACGATGTGAGGTGTTTTCCTGTTTGATTTGGTTAATTTCCATTTTGTCTTCGCAACAGCGAATATATAAATTTCCAACTTTAGTAATACCGTGAACCCTCCGTAAAACCGGTGATGAATGTCGTGCAGAATGAACAAGCAAATATTTCTTTGTTAATAATACATGGAATAAAGTAATGTGTTCATTATGTCGTGAAGCGTAGTCGCATTTAAGGAGAACATTTTGAAACTACATTATGAAACAAAACATGTGAATGTGGCTGCAAACTTTCCGAGGAAGAACGAGAAGTAAAAGCTGCGGAGTGTATGAAAAGACTGTAGTAGCAACAAACATTTACAAAGCAATCAGTTCTTCAAAATAGTGCTATAGAAGCATGTTTCATAGTAGCCTACAGCCTTGCTAAACGCAAAGAGCCTTTTTTGGATACCTAACGGATTAAGTAATATATGGTAGAGTATGTAAGTGTTAGTGTGTAAGTGTCCCTGTTAGAAGCAAATTTGTTAGCATTTCATTGTCAAGATGACTCAATTAATGACAAACTCACAGGACAGATGAAAACTGTGAGCAAAGACTAAGGTAGGTTTTCTTTGGCACTGAATGAGAACCCACATAATTAAAACATTGCAAAATTACTTTTCTTTATACGTGGAATTAATGAAGATTTCGTCATCACAGATGAATTATTTGGCGTAGAATGAATGAAAGGTAGAGCCACTGGTCAGGACTTGCTTGAGTGTGCTATGAATTGTGTGGGGAGAAGTGGCTTGTCCTGGAACAAAATGGCAAGCAATACAACAGATGGTTTTAGAGCTTTCAGAGTGGAAAAAATGTAGATATGGTTAAGCTTTTAAAAAACAAGTTACAAGCACAAGACACGGATAGTGATATCTTGTCTTTTCATTGCATTTTGCATGGATAGTGTCATAGAGTACATTTGTAGCATTACACAAATTCTAAAATTAAATGTGCTTGCAGCTATAGATTGTATGAAATTAGCTCAATAAATAAATTAAATCAAACTACCAAAATTTCATTTAATTTTTCTTATCGATTTTTATGATACAATTTATACTTTTTTCTGAAATACCTATCCTGCAGTTCAGGTATCGTCCTCGTCACTTGACCGATGATCAAAATTAAGAGGTTCGTCGCTAATAGCCCTCGCGTTACTTCTATGTGAAATGTTAATAAACAATCAATCAAATTTAAAAATCGCAGAAATTCATAAATTAATGAGATTTTTTTTAAAAAAAGATACTATCTCATTATAAAAACATCGCAAAATAATCGGTACGCCTTTATTTAAACAGAGATAGATTCACACAATTTTAATTGACACAATGTAAATATAACATCAAACAGAAAAGATTGCATGCAATATGTCAGAAAAATATGTAGAAAAAAAAAATAGGAAAAAGGATATGTAATAGTTAATAAATGCAACACATTTTAACTGTTAGTTTGGAGTAGTGGTATTATTCGCAATAAACGGCTCTTTAAATTATTGCAGTGTGTATTTCAACTCTTTTTCTATTCAGATTGCTTTGTAAAAAAAAATGTTGGCGTAAAGAAATATTTACTCATGAAATATAAAAATTATGTTTTCCTTCGTGATTGTTATATTCTTTTATTGTTCCAGTGAACTTAATATCCCGCATAAAAAAATGTTCTCATTCTCAATATTCCATATAAACATGACATGTCTGGCATGTTTTATTTTATGATTTTAAAGATTATTTTGTTGGATGATATTTTTTTCCTTTTTGTATCGTTCCGGATTGCCTCATGTGAGACGCTGCCATTCGAAATTTTCCGATCGAAAAGAATAAAAAAGTAAAATAGAAAAGAAAACATTCTTCTATTGGAATTCCGATCCACGTACTTTCACGTTTAGCTTTTGAAATATAACTCCACGTAAGAGAAAATCGCAAGAGTAGGACGCTGAAAAGGACCCTCAAGAACTGAATACGATATAAAAAGAATCCCCCCCCCTTTTTATTTATTTACTTTTTATCTGCAGCTGGAAAAAGATCGTCTGCAAGAAAGTCCAAAAAAGTATATTCTTCGAACGGGAATAAAAATCGTTTGGGAATATTGGAGAAAGGATGAAATGGTAAAAACGTTAAGTTCCATATGCCTAGAAGAGATATCCAGCGACAGTTACAGTCAAGGGACGAGTATTGAGATGTATGAAGAGGTCGCTGGCGGATCTAGAAATCAGGTTATTGTAAAAAAGAAGTGATGTGAAGAGGGGAGGGAGAGAAAAAGAACAGGTTTATTTCTGTTTCCGTTTCAGACGATTCTTCGGTCGACCGATTTACTATCCCAGGTTCACGATGAAATAAATATAAATAAATGCGGATACCTACCCAAAAAACGACCAGAATCTTGTTCTTGAAGAAACGAAACTCGCTTTTTCTAAGTTAGGTGCATGCGCACTTGCATAAAAACGTGATTGCATCTTTTCAGCCTTCCATTTTCAACTCTTTTATCATCTAGTGACGGTAATAAAATCACGTGATTCGCATATTGGCGCAAATTATTACATCACGTTAGTTTCCTCGAAGGAATACAACAGAAATGCACTTTCAGGAAGATCTCATCTCGATAGTCGAGGTCAGCGTTTGCAGCGGTATTCGACGTAACTTTTATTAAAACTGTTTACATACATTTATTTTGAACAAAATCAAATTGTGCATGCACATAGCAATGTTTACTAAAACTACTTAATTTATGAAAAAAAGAAAAGAACTTATGGAATTTTGGAATAAAAATAAAACGGAAGAATTTCAGAGCAAATACAAAGAATAACGAATCAGTTTCAGAATGAAAATACGTGAATAACACTAAAATTCTGGGAAATACTTCAACAACCTCAAATTTTCAAAAAGAATTATGAGAGCATTTAATGTTTTATCACATGCTATTTTCTTTTTGTTTAATAAGAAATGGAATAGGTTTGTATTATATTACAAATAAAAAAAAAAGTATTTAAATTCAAACATAAGAGCCAATTTAAAAGTATTAACAAGGTATTCAGCATTAGAGTAAAATCATAAAATTCGATATATGTATATTAACCGAGTTGCTAGATTTTTTTCAATCGCCATCACTTAATTTACACCATACAAATTAGCTTAAAAATATATGCTCAATTTTCTTAATTCGTTACGGATCATGTATGAATTTACAATATCTATTGGACAAAGAATATTGTTATTATTTGTTCTTTTCAAACAAATTATTATCATTGCAGACTAGAAGATTTAATTTTTGTTCCCAAATAACAGTCTATGCAATGAAATTAAAATTTCAAGAGCGACAACAACAAAAGGCAATAAACGTAACCCTTACAAAAAGTGACAAAGAGAAGCAATTTGTGCAACATTTCATTTCAAATTGAGGAAAAAAGCTCTCCGCTTAAACGTTTTCCTAATGCACTGTTATTATCATCTGCATTAAGAGAGGAAGGCACGACAAAGCTTCTGGGCGTGTTTCTCACAGCAAGCTGTAACTAACAACAATTATAGGAGATTACAGAGGAAAGGTTGATTAACACACAGCTGCTAATACAATATGGAACGAGTGTACGAAACTTTTTTGACTGATGGGTTTTGAAGAAAACAAGTAATAACGCAAATTTTATTATGAATAAATCTGCCTAACTCAAAAGTTCGTAATTTCACCCACACACACACAAAAAAAAAAGATTATTCCAATTAGATTATTTTATTTGTAATTTAAATTTTAATCAAGTTAATTGTTACTCTTAACTTATTCTATTAAAATATGGCTTAATTATAATTCGTAAGTAATATCAGGCTTTTGAGTAAAATAATCTAAAGTTTAGCTTAATATAAAATTATCAACTTATGAAATAAGCTATAAGTTAAAATCTTCAGAAGAGACACGTTTGGTGAAATGTCACTCAGTTTTTCACAGACCATCTTTTAAAGTGATAAAAAATCACCATGAATTGAACAAAAATATAAATAATTCCTTGTTTCTTTATGCCGTTTTTGAGAATCCCTTATAAAGGAAGTTAATTTTACATCATTTTTCATTGAATTTACATAAATGATAAATATTGACATATAGTCAAAAAATGCAATGGCTGATACTAAGTAACAAATTCGGAAAATTTAAAAAAAAAAAAAACATTTTAAGAAACTTTCACGACTGAATGCAGAAAAAGAAAAAAAAAAGGAAATGTAACACATCTTCACTGATCCATCCACTTTATTTCAACAAAGAAGACTCAATTTTTTTTGGTTAAACTATGGGAAAAAGAATAATGATTTCATGATACTGCATTCAGTGTGCATTTGGGCTTAGTGTTAATGTTTTCAATAAAATACATCCTTTTATTTCATCTATATGCTTGTTAATTAACATTGAGTAATAGTAATTTTTCTTTAATTTTACAAACAATAATACATTACATTATTCCAATATTATTGATAGTGAAACGAAAGCACATTTTTTTCAAATAAGGACATAGTGCGATAAATTTTACGCCTTGCACTTTTTCAGACCCTTGAATGAATTCCTCAGCATCTGTAATAATATATTCAAATTGCGAAATTTGTAACTTATTTTTTACAGAAACTCAATCAGTCCTTATATATTGTATCCAAATCTTTGCAAAAAAAGTCATTTCTTTTTCATTTTATTATTATTTTGTAATATTAAATGATTAATGCTGCCCATTTCCAAGACAATAGATTTGTAATTATCATCGTCAAACTCTAAGGAATGTAATCCAAACATGATACACTTTTTTTTCCCTCAACTAGTAAAAGATTCCCCATATTAATAAACAAGAACGTTACATATAATAACCACATAATTTATATTTTGTTCATGAGTTTTAATTCAAAATTGACTCGGGAATGAACCAAATGACTACGAAATGAGCCAAAATACTTTTTCCAGCGCACAAAATGAATGAAACTAAAAATATGTGTATGCTTTTAATTTGGTGAGAGAATTTTGAATAATTTCTCATTTTATTATACATAATCGTCTCTAACTCAAACTTAAATGTGAATATAGGTTAGCTTTTTGTTCACATTCCATAGATAAGGCTTTGATATATATCATATTAAACATAATTTATTCATCTTAAAATTCTTGATTTAAGTAAAATTTTAAATAAATAATTGTCGTTTGTAAAAATTTTCTTTCTCCTAATAATCTCTGTATGGTAGTATAATAAAAGCACAAATACAAAGTTAAGTAGAAAAATTCAAATGTAACCATATTACATTGTCATGAAATTATGCGGTTAATTTCTCCTCTCCCTAATTCAAAAAGTAATTTTCACGTTATATGTTAATATATAGAAAGTCAGATATGAAATATATTGCTCACATGATAGAATTTATTGATTCAAATAGAAATGAGAATAATTCCTTTAAATTATTGAAGTCAGAATGTTACATGAACATCGACGCCTTTCACTATATAAAAATATTGTTTCTATTTGTGATCTTTTCATCTGACGTAAAAGGTAGATAGCGTTAATTTAAGTCTCTTCCAAAATTTATGTCTTTTTGCATAAATTCAGTCATCACTCGAACAAACAATTCAGCGAATACGAACTTAATAATTCGTCAAACTACTGGTGAGTAGCATTAAATATCAATAAACAGCCAGCGTAACCTAACCTTCTATGACATTTTTCTTTACCTGACAATTCAACATTTCTAAAGAATAGTGGAAGAGCGACATGAGAAACAGACAGTAATTTTATTTCGGAAGAAATAATTACGGTGTTCCAAACAACAAAAAAAAACAACTGAAGCATGCGACGGAAGGCATTACCGAATAACACGAGGTGAGAAAAAAAACAGAGAGAAAAAAAAAAAGGAACGCAAAATGGAACAAAAACTTCCTGAAGCGTGGCGCCATTTTTAAAAACATCTGCTCAAACATCTGAATCGCGAAAACTACACCACAAATGAGAGAAGAATGGAAGGAGGGGGTTGAAGAGAGAATTATTTTAATAAAACGCTAAAATTATGTTATTTAGAAAGAAACGAAGAGGGTATGAAGAGGGAATACTTTTTTTTTTTGGAACTCCTTTATAGAACGGAGACGCCGTTCTTCATGGGTGTTAGCGAAACAGTTCTAAAATTCACCTTATTTGCATACCTCTATTTATTCCGGTCAGCGAGGTAGTTTCCATTTTAGGAGGGTGTAATAAAAGATGAAGGGGTGGTGAAAAGGGAGACGGAAAGTAATGTCAATATCCGTACTTCTCCCCCTCCTAAGACGCAACATTCGAAAATCCCTTTTTCCCCACCCCAAGCCATTTATTTTTCGTTCCCTTGAAATGCTCTAAAAGGAACAGGGTATTATGCAAAATTATTCTGCATAAGTAAGGTAATGGAGTGAGATTTACAGAGGGTAATTACGAATTTCAATCTGTTCCTGAGTTAAGTTTAACACACGATTTTGAACAATGATGTTTAAGATATCGCTTCAAATTAATGACGAAAAATGTAATACCAAAATGATATAAAGTAATTTTGTAATTTAGGATAGAAGATTTATTTATAAATTTATAAAATTGCTAACTTAGAACTAACTGAGAAAAAATAAGCATTTCTATTATTGGAAATTTAATAAAAAAAATGTAATAAAAATAAAAATGTTGACGAAGAGGAAATTTTAAAACAATTAAATTATACATTTGTTAAACAAACAATTACTGTTTAAATTCAGTAGATATTAAGAGAAATAATAATACCGCAATTATTCTATTTTATCACAAAACATTTCTCTTTCCTTGCAACTATAACTGTAAATTATTTCCTCCTCATTCAAAAATTCCTGAAATTATTTTGAGAAGTGTAATTTCCAATCCGGTTTATCGATATTAATTTTGCATACATGTTGTACATAAAATGTATCAGTAATAAATACGCTCCAATTAAAACAAGTAAAGCAATTAAAAGTTCAAAACTAAAATAATACGTACTTTTATATTTTAAGCAAATTAAATCTCAATAATTGAAGACATAAATATTGAAAAATATTTATTTCTACACAAGAAATAAATATTGCAGTTTAATTAGAACAAATATAAGTTTCGAAAAATAGAAAATTATAACACCAATTACAAAGAAAAGTAACTACTGAGCTTTTCCAACACAACTCAGATCAGTCAATATCAAAATGATTTACGGTTGCCAACAGTTCGATATTACAAATTTCGATTACGATGGCTTGATCAAAGAGGAAATGTTTCGATTGTATCCTTGATTGCAAACTGGATGGCAAAGGATGCAGGAGGGAAAAGAAAACAAACAATCCGAAGAAATAAAAAAAATAAAATAAATCTTATAGATTTCTATTTCGTCCAGTCTTGTACCAGTCGAACAATGAGTAGATAAAAGCGAAAGACGGAAATAGAATCTGGCGAAGTTTGAAGAATTGGATAGAATACAGAGAAGAAACAAATCACTAGATCAGAAGTGAAATGCGTGCCAAGAATATCTGGCATGCAGTTTGCAGAACTTCGATAGAATAGTAGCAGAAGTAGTTTTTAAAAAATTCTTTCTTCGCTTTCACCAGAAGTCGTAAGAGAATTCCGTTACGTTGGAGCCAAACGATTTTTGACACATGCTATTCCGAAGATAGACATCAGCGAATGAAATGATACTCGAATCATACTTTTTTGGAAACGTGGTTTAACTTCAAAATTTTATCTTTAAAATGAAACTTTTTGTCAAGTTCGAAGGAAATTTACGATGAAAAATGGCTGACCGTAACAAAATGTAATTTAATACAGTCGCTATATGCTGTTTTCAGATGTAAAATGGCCATTGTTAAATCGTCAAAGAGACAGAATAAAAAGAGAGACTTAAATTTTGTTTCAAATAGAAAAGAATGCACAATACATTTGAAATTTCGTCTTCAAGGCTGCATGTTGCGCCAAGATAACAGTAACAATTCTGTCTCCATGTTTCACGAAGTGTGGTAAGCAATGATTAAAATCGTGTGCTGTGGAACTTTCTCAATTGCTACCAAATAAAGAAGGAAAAGGTAAAGTTTATAAAAAAACAAACATAAGATTATTTATTTCACTTCACTTTTTAAGGTATAAAATACAAATACCTCCAAAATGGTGGATATATTTCACTGTTAAAATATTCAGGAAATAAAAATAATATTTTGAAGAAATCTGCTTTCGAAATTTTGGAAATAAGATATACTCCATTTAAATATGCAGGGAGAGCAATCAGAAATAATGTAAAATGAATAAAAATTAAAAGAATAAACTTGTCACATGCAATATAAAATTTTATACTTGTATATGATGAATTATCTTAATTTTAGTAATGTTTTCTTCATAGCGTGTTTAAAAAATATTAATACGATATATACATATATATATATATATATATATATATATATATATATATATATATATAATATTAAAAAACTTAGAAGACTCGCAAGATTCCAGATTTTCCTCCAAATTTTTGCCTCGGAAAAATAAACAAAAGGCATTAAATAGATATTCATAACTGGTTTCTTCAATGTGACAAAAAAAAAAATTTCTTAAAAAAGTAATAAAAATAGGGCACTTTTGATAACATTTATATACAGTAAAAATTTTGCAGTGAATCAGCTTTTCTATAAACAGAACAAATCTAGAATAGCAAATTACTTTTAGATGTATATAATAATACAACATATCATTTAAGCGAATAAGATAAAAAAGAAACTAAAGAGGAAAAAAATTAAATAAATATATTTTGCTTAAAAAACGAATGTAACTGCAAACATTTAGAATTAGCAATCCGAAAAAAAAAATTAACTTACATCTTGAAGAATTATTTTCCTGCGAGCCATTTTTCTTTTTTAAAAAAAGAATCAATTTCAGAAAAATAGTCTGACAGCGACACCAATGTATAAACAAAACCAGGATGATAATTAATAATCAAAAAAAAAAAAAAAAGTCTCACAAAATTTGCGTGAAGAAGACAAAAATCTACTAATTGGGCTCGAGAGCGTTAATGAGAATTTTCAGGCACTTGAACACAAAAGTAAAGAGAAAAAATTAATTTGCATAAATATAATTACGAAAGTTTACAAAAGCAGTATGTTCTGTTTCATTTTAATTTTTTTCGTGAGGACGGCTACTTATTTCTTTTAATACATCATCCTTTGTTGTTTTATTTACATTATCAGACTACCATAAGAATGACTTCATATTAACCTTAACGACTAAAATTAAATGCAGCATTTCAGTTATTAATCTAGGTTCAGTTATTAAATTTATTTTATGTTTTGAAGTAAAGCAATTTGTCAAACGTAAATGTATGCACGTAACCAGTTATAGAATATAACTATTTAAATTTTTGATTAATTAAAGTCAGAAATTATACGTATCCTAAATTTAAAGCCATATTTTATGGTTCCCAAGAGATTTTCGAGTTGGCTTTTATTACCTAAAAGATATAATAAATGACTTTTACTTCATGCATAAATATTGTAAATAAGCAAGTTGACAGATATGTTTAATTAAACAATGCATCAAAACTACTTGAAACGCTTATTTATAATCATTTTTCGAAGGAAAAAAAATGTTAGTATTTTTTTTTCTTAACCACTTAATTTATGGTTATAGTTAACGTAGAGCAGAAAACTAATTTCCTGTTATATTCTTTTAAAAAACTTTTAATTAATTTGCATAATTATTTATTCGCCTTTTAGAATCATCACATTTCTTCCCTTTCATTATTAAAAATAATCATAAATATATAGGACATCTTTCATAATCAATTCATTTAAAAAAACAGATGCTTACCCAAGACACACGCTCATATACATTTTGACAAATTAATAATAAATGATACTTATGAAACCAATATTATTCAAATATAATATTGTGATCCATGTAATACGATCGTATAATCGATGTGGAATAATAATCAATACGGAAGATCCTTGAATCGATATTCTTATCAAATATAGAGAGTAGTACGAGCTAAATAGGGTCATCCAAATCGATATTGATTCGAGTATCAAAAGAGCCGGATTCCTCGAGTCAATGAACGCTTTCTTTGTGAATGAAGCATTCTTAATCAATGACGAAGGAAGAATCGAAAGCTTTAAGACGCATTTTGTCTTATTATGGCTTTAGTATTTGTTTCTAACTTTTAATTGATTATCTTTAGTCAGTTGTCGTTTATGTCCCACATTTATGCAAATCTTTCTGATGAGAAACGAAACAAAAATTATCTTTGTAAATGACTATTATAAAGATGGAGCAAACATATTTTAAAGGGCATTAGATACGATTAATAAACCTAATATATCTACAAACGCTAATATCAACAGTAATAACAAAAAACATCAATAAACTTTAATTCTATTACCGACTAATATTATTTTTAAGTATAATATATGATTGAAAATATATATGAATTATTTTTTGAAATTTGAGCCCCAATATTAATTGCTTTAAATATCATTTCAGTGAGTAACATTATTAATCTAAAGTGACACATAAAACAATTCATATTTAATAATAATTCCTTTGTAAATAATCAGTTAATAAAAACACAGTCTTAATTTCACAAAATAAGTTATAATATAACTATTTTACTTCCATAACAATCAATAAAAAAATAATCTTTCGGAAGAAAGAAAATGGATCGCAATTCATAAAAAGCAGTATTTTTGTGAACAATTTTCGCTGACATTTTAACTATTAAAATAATTATAAATTTATTTCGGTCTTTATTAAAAAATCACCGTAATTCTAATTTATAATTTTCATCTAAATTAACGTGTTGTTAACTTTTGTTAAAGAAGAACAAATAGATAATAATAAAAGGTATATTTATAAATACGCGTATAAGATCACAAAATATTATTTCTGCAATAAAACAATACCATGCATTAAATATGCATAAAATATTTTAAATCTCTTCGTATCAATGATTTATTATGGAATTTGATTTGTCATTTGTAAATCAATAGCTTTTGTTTAAAAATATTGTGTTTTATAATTTAAATATATGTCTCCAAATTAAAAATAATTTTATCATAATCATCAGTCTAAAAAATCAACATACGTATCTGAAATTACAATTTTCATACATTAAACATACTATTCATTAATATGAATATAAAATCTGTAGTTAAATTTTTATATGTCTTTACTATTCATCAAGAATTCATTTAAAGATGTGAGATTTGTTTTTCTCTTGTCGTCTGTCTTGAAAGAAATTAAAATAATTCAACTGTTCTTTTCCGGAAATTCAAATGACAATAACAATGCTGAGAGTTAACGTCTTAATACACAGAATTAGAAAGTCAAAACCAGGTTAACGCGAGATTTGGTGATACGCAATTTCCGCAATAGAAAGCTGAATTATAATAAAGTAACTGACAAAAGAAAATGTTTCGACGACTAACTTTAGAACACAAAAAATTAAATCTGTAAAGGAAACACGATTCATCTGTCTTAACATCCTTCGAAATAATACAATAGAAAAACACAATGATGAGGAAAATAATACACGTATAGCACAAATGATAATTATTCTATCATGTTCGTTACACTTGACTTAGTATTAAAAATATAATGAATGAACATCTTTTAAGATTAAAATTTCGGCTACGTATTTTCCCCCTGGCATTTTAACTGGTAAACAACAACTTCCAAATTCTCTCACTTGAATTCTTAACAATCTTCCTTCAAAGTAAAATTTACGAATAATTACAATATTATTTTTTTTTAAAAAAAAAAATAGGAACGTATTTTTTTTTTTTTTTTTTGAAGAGCATTCATTGAAAACAAATTTTTGAAATGTTATTAATGATACTGATAAGATGACTCGATTTATTATGAAATATTGCTGTGTATTTACAAAATCAAGAAAAGATTGCTGATGGTTTAAAGTGAAGTGAAACGACTGTGATCATTTGAAAAAAAAAAAGTTAATTACTTAGATGGATAAATTTTGAAAACAATATTAATAATAATAAAAATGAAAAAAGAGAAACAAAGGATTTTGATGAAAAAGGAAGTTAGTTTTGCGCCGATTTTCCTTCGTTAAAACCTTAAAATTAAATACTCTCATTACCTTCCCCAATAAAATCATTTTAAAATTAATCGTAAAAAATAATTTTTATTGCCATTTTCTCCACTTTTTATGTGATGCATTCTTTCCGAAAGATACATATGTTCGAAAAACACAAACACTTCAGTTATTCCAGAGAGCGCATCCATTTTTATTTTAGCACATATTTCCGAAAACGAAATAAAAGTAATTTATGATATTTATGAGATTTTACTACGGGGGAAGGGGAAATAATGTTCGCAATTTTTTTACATTGATATCAAAGTATTATAAAAGTCAAGAAATGTATGCAGTAGAATGAACATTCAAAAGAAAAAGTAACGGAAGGAATCGTTCTATAAAATGTAAACAAAATACAAGAACGAGAATATGTCATTCAGGGAAAGTTTATCGTAAAAATAACATATAAAGAAAACAAAATTATTTTTGAAATTTATTAATCTGAGTATTCATTTTAAAAATCGACTTCCATAATTGAATTTTACTTTATTTTTGTTTGGTGTAGACATAAATTTACGATAACTAAAGAACATGGCAGTAGAATGTTAAAATGCTACTATAAAGCTAATATACAAAATAAATTATGCCGTGATCTTTGATTTCATAAACAGTGAAATCATGGAGGAAAAAAGTCGTATACAACAGTATGCAGTGATAATTACGTATAGTTGTAAAAGCAACGCTATATAGTGCTTATTTCAAACTCAAAGTTATTTTTGTTCGTGAAATTGCTTTTTTATAAGTTTCTGTTAGGAATTCAAATGTATTTTTCTGCCGTATGAACAATAATGTACATTTTTTTTTTTTGTATAAGTTATCGGAATAAAGTCACAATATGGTAATTAATATAGATGACATTTATGCGAATTCATCGGTATTGTATATCAGAAAGGTTTTATAGAATATATTTCACTCGAAGGTATAAGAAAGGTTATTCAGAGCACTTGAAAAATAACTAATAACGAACGAAAAAAAAAATTAATAAATATTTTAATCTGGGGAGGGGGATTCTTCCTATCTCGTCACCAAAAATATTAAAAATAAAAGTATTCTTATTTCTGTGATATAATTATTGCGAAATTAATTTTGAACTTCCTTTTCTAAATTTGTTGTGCATTTCTTATTCAAACTTACTGATAAATTATCCATTGTTTTAAGTGAGATGGTCGTCTGAGAAAAGAGTTCCAGTTTCTAAAGAACAACTAGTTCAAAAAACAACGGGTAGATTTAACCAGAAACGGTTTTCAAAGAGTTATGCACAGGCGAAAGAACGCCTTCGTTCCACTGTTCTAAATAAACTAAAAGCGTGCTTCTTTTTTTAGATTACCTTTCTGAATCAATCGGAGGATAACTATTTTTACGTCTGTAATAAAATAAGCTTGGGTATTATTCATAAAGCTCCCGTTTAATGACTCACGATTTGTAAAAAAAAAAAAAAAAAAAAAAGGTTTTAATTATTGTTATTAGCGCAGGAGAGAAACAGAAGTACGGTACTCTCTCGTTTCTCGTTACGTACTGGATCTGAGCAATGTCAGATTACTAGAAAATCGGTAATAATAACGCGTTCAACTACAAATATTGTGTATTATAGTACAACAATGTAATGTAGTACACGCAAATATGGTGTCAAACACACAAAGTAAATAAAACTAACAAAAAAACCGTACCAAATTGTATTGACAGCCAACTTTATTCCATTGCATTAGAAGACATAAAAATAACGTTTCTAAAATGCTTGTCTGCCTGCGTAAAAACGCCGGATTAATGGCAGCGCCAGATAGGTGAAGAGTCGGATAAAAGGAATACATTATTTGAAAATCCTCGTTTAAAGAATAGTAAATATGATCCTGTCTAACATTACTGATAGATCTTTCTAGATATACTTTACAGAATTTACTTTCAGAATTTGTCGAGCCATACAATATACATAAATAAATACAATTATAAATAAATAAACTCACCTATCATGAGTAGAGACACTGTAAGATGTTCCCTTCCTGTGGCTTTGAGGGCTCCTAACACAGTACCTACAATGGCACAGCACAATCCAACAAAGGCAATCATCACTATAAACCACCTGATACTAACAGTTTGAGTAACCATAACACCACAACAATGTTTCGGTTCATCGGACTCGGACGCCGCGGGAGGATTGGCAGCGAACCCGGGGACCACCCCTCTCCGTCCTCGCTCCCCTCTCGAATTAAAACCCCTGAAGGCTCCGCTCCGGCCCGCACCACCCCGAGACGTCCTGCGTGGGTGATTGCTGGTCAAGTGCGGACAAGAAGTGGTAGGAGGTGGAGGTGGGGGAGGATGAGAAGGAGGTGGCAACCGTCGACCCCCCGAAGTAGGAGGCAGTGTCGAATAAGGCGGGGGCATGTGAGAATTGAGGATATCCGGCAACGCGTTGTTGTCCGGAGTCGGACTGTCCGGCGGTGGAGCAAAGGTTTCAGGAGTTAGTTGCGTGTGCGTGGTCAAGCGTCTAGTACTCCTGCAACTGTTGGAGGAACGGCGGGGGTGTTCGTGGGGGAGGATCATCCCTCCCTCCCCCACTACTCCCGTATTGCTTGTCATATCCGTGCAGGTGACTATCTGTTTATCGGCCGAACTGCCGGACGCATGATCGCCGGTTTCGGTTTCAGCGGCAGACGACTTTTCGCAGAGATCGGTGTCAGAGTAGAAGATCCCGATGCTATACACCACCTTCGATTTAGCTACAGATGATTTTTCACCTTTTGAGTCAAGGTGCGCGTGACCTACTTCCTCGTTCGGAAACTGGACGTGGTCTCGAACCTCTTGAGGGAGGATCGAACCCCAGTGGTGACGTTCAAACCACAAACGACGAGGGTGCAAGGGGGTTATCCCCGGTCTTCTAGAAACACGTCTCGCGAAACACAAACCAGACGATAAATTCCGATCGCCGGACACAACACTGGGATATCCACAGTTAATCCTCTCTTGTCCACTGCGTGAGAGATCGGAACTGTCTACTTCGCAAGAATCACTCACGAACCCAGCGTTCACGACTCCGCTGTCGATCGTCAACTGAGAAGCATCCGAAATCGGCGACGCGTACGGAGAGAGCGCTTCCTCTGTCTCATTGGTTGATGACTCCAGCGCCATCTGGGGGAAGGCGTTGACGTCAGAGGTTTCCTCTTCGTTTTTTGTCTTCATAATTATCTTCTTACATCCTAAATAGTGCGTAAAAAAGAAAAACATTATTTTCGCATGAGTTGGTACACGTTAACAGTCAGTTACATATAAAAATAACACTTCTCCCCAACATTCACAAAGAAAAAAATAAAAACGAAAGAATATATGAAATGGATCAAATGGAACATTAACATTTAATTTCGAATACTTCTAGGGTTTCGCGCAAACGATTTATGACATATCTATTTTTTTTTAGTCTTCGAGGGGGAAAAACTAATAAATGTGTTACCTAATTGCATATGATATAACAATAATATTTATATATATATGGAGAATATAAGAATAAATCTAAAATAAAAAAGTAATTGGATATCAAAGATTACACCCCTAATCTTCATTTATAACATAATTATAGACGCAATTTTGTGCGCTGTTTTTTCATTATGTTATAAACGCAAGTTGAGTAATTTTCTAGGGCAATTTTCAATGCTTAAAACGACGAAATTGGATCAAAAATGTTTAACGTAATTTGATATTAAAAACATGATTTCTCTCTGCCATAGAATTATAGTAACTGAAACAGGGCATGAAGGTAGAAAGAATTGTTATTTAGTGTAAAATGCTATTAGATCTGCTCCGAATCTTAGAAGCATGTATTTATAACTTTGGTACAATAAACAAACATATGTAATGCATCAATTAGTAAAACATGGAAACGAAATACGAATAATATGTTTGTAACAGCAAAAAAAAAAAAAAAAAAAAATCTATGACAATTACTTTTAAATGTATACACATCAATTACACAATCTGTTTATAATGTAATGAAAACAATTTAATTCATGATATTTTTTAGCCACTTAAGGACTATTGTTTTGGGCAATGCATGAATTGGTCACCTGACCACATTCTTTTCTAAAATAAAGGATGAAATGCACGTGACTTATTTTCATTTTAAGGCAGCAATAATTACATTTAGCTCAAAATATATTTAATTTAATAATTAGCCACCCATGGGGCTATTGCTTTAGCTGGGGCGTTTAAGCATACCAGATTAGTTTTCAATTTTTTTTATCGTTTGCTTTATTTTTAATTACATGTAACTGATATAATATTCAATTTAATAATTTATCGTTAGCTTTTATTTTAATTACATTTAGCTTGAATATAATCAGTTTAATAATTTATCCTTTTCTTTAATTTTAATACCGGAAAAGTTTACTGTTGTCCATTTCTGGATATTCCATTGTTTACTTTAATACTTATTTTTAATTAAGTAATTTAATAATAACTATTAAAAAAAAGCGCATTTTTAGGCGGCTAAATCTGTTCTTTACAATACTTTGAATAGAACTTTTTTTAGTTTTAATTTTTTGTCATTTGCTTTAATTTTAATGTCTGGTAAGAGTATTATTGTCCATTTTCAATTTTTTATCGTTTGCTCTAATTTCAATATTTACTTGAATAATTTAATATTTATTTTTAAGAAGTTTTGGTGGTTAAATCTATACTTTGAAAAACTCTCGAAAGAATAATTATTTCCCTTTATTAATTTATTTTTCTCAGCATTCGAATATTTTTAAAAATTAAAGTTTTCCTAATTCTGTTTCCAAAGCCTTTTTAAATGAGATATTTGAAGACATTGATTCAAAAATCTCTCTTATTATTCTTTAAATATTAATAAAAACTTTCAACATCTCAAGCTTAATAATTACCTTCGGTAATTCTTGAGTAGTTCCTCGATACTTCCTTAATTTCTAAAGAAGTTTTGAAAAAAATTGAAGAATACCCGGAAATATTAAATCAAAAAATTTATATTTTAGTTGCTAAAATTAAAGCATTTTGATTTAAGTTTACATTTCCTTAAATGTTTTATAAGTGTTGATATTTAACAAAAAAATGTATATTAATATTTAATAAGAACTTGCAAATCATCACAAAGTACAAAATTTGTTTAAGGTTCATTATAATAATTACTAAAAGAATAAATTTTTCTCTATGAGAGATTAAATGTAAATGTAATGAACCGATTTATTATGTTTTTTTTTTTATATTTGTAAAGTATTCTAAAGTAAAACTAAATGTTAATAAATTAAATGAAAAATGTGTAGCTTCAAAGTCTGCAGACGATAAATTATCTTCTTAAAATCATAACAGGTGTACAACTCAGCAAGTAAAGCTCAAATCTTAATTTGTTTTTCTAGTTTTCATTCTCTTTTGTTGTTTCATCAATATTTTCATCATCAGAATTCCTTTTTTTTCAAAATAAATACTTACAGTACACTCGAAAGAGTTAATACTATGGGTTGAATGTACTTTAAAGTTCAGACAAAATCTATCTATGAACTGCGACAATGCAAATATAATTCATGAAATGTCACCCCAATATGTCTAGACTTAACAAAGCATTAAACTTCATCATGAATGTTTCGCAGTTTGATCTGGAAATGAATGACCGCAGAAAAATATGTTAAAAATATCGGAAATATCACATTCTTATCGCATTATTATATTTGCAAAATATACAAAAAAAAAAAAAAAAATGTTTAGTCAAATTTATTTTGTAATAGTTTATTTTAAAAATAATAAGTATATTGATTCTGTGTGATTTTTTTTCTAACATTTTTCAAATAATAAATTCATTTTTTTTTTTTTTTGCAAATACATAGTCTTTTACTGCAAGAATTAATATATAGAATATCGAAACTAAACATTTGAAAAACAATTTTTTTTTTAAAAAAGTAAATTTAGTGGTTTTATATCTGAAGAAATTTCAACATAATAAATATACTGGTGATTTCTATGATTACTTGTATGTTACAACATACATATCATTGCTTTATAAACAGACAATTTTATTTATTTATTTTAATATTTATTTTTTCAGATAAATTATTTCTCCGAATGATATATACATAACTGAGAATTACTTGTCTAAAAATACAATGAAATTAAACATTATTTTTTCTCATTACATCTTTTTAGACACATTTTGCTTCTGTTAAGCTATATATATATATATATATATATATATATAATGATGATTCGCGTTTATGTAAAAGGTCATAGACTTGGAACACTTTTCATATAGAAAAATAATCTCTTCAATTTGGAATTCGATGGTTGGCATATTCTGTAATCCGGGAACAATCAAGTCGTTCGATTTCGGTTTTATTTATTTATTTTTTTGTGGATTCGGGACTTTGTCGACTTTGACCGTCAGATCGCGACCAGCGCAGCTCGTATTTTCGCTCAGTGTTTATCGTAATCATTAGTTTTTCTTTCAGTGCAGTGATTCTTGTTTTGTGGCAGGTCGCATATCACATTTGCACAATAGTACTACTCTACATTGCATATTAATATAGTACAATGATAGTTAATGTATTAATAGTTAGTACAATAATAGTTAGAGTATAAACACAGTAGAATGTTCTCGGAGCGCAGAAAGTGTTCCTCAAGTGCTAAAAAAATGAATAAGCGAAAGCATGTGACTAGAGTACCTCGTCACAAATCATTTTAACTATCATTGTATTGCATTAATTTTTCTTTTGATATGTTTTTAAGAACATAAAAATATTCAATTTAATTAGTGTTCAATGTTTGAATTTAATTTTGTAGTTGCTAGAATGAGACGAAATACTTTGCCAGATATTTATATAATCTACTTCAATTCTGAATGTGCGTAAACATATTAAATACATTTTTTATCATTGAACTTTTAATCTAGAGTATTTTATCCTTGGCATGTCGTTTAAAATTATTTTGACACTCCATAATCTGGCAAAAACACTAATCCAGCTCGACTGTGGTCTTGTACTCGCCGGCTTAAAGAGAACTTATCGCATTTAGTCATGTTCTGACTAAAGCATAGAAAGTATCGCATTTTACTGAGCTATTCACGAATTTGTGTTTAGCGTCTGGCAACAGCTGCGACAAATTCGTCGACTGTTGAAAGATATGCCATAATGAGCTCACGGCTTATTATATTAACTGTCTCTTTAACTTTTAAATTACTTCACATTTTAAAAACCTACTCAGGCAATGTAAGGCAATGAAAATAAAACGAAAATCAAAACAGTTAACAAATCTACGATGAATTCCAAAAAAAAAATAATTATTTAATTCTCTTGTTTCAATATACCTTTAAATATATTTGCTTTCACTGCAGTTTTTGTTACTGAATGAAAAAAACTTGATTAGAAAGTAAATTTTTATTTTAACATATTTTTAAATTTAAAGTTTATGTTGTTTTAATTATAAATTTCGGTTGCCCACGTATTTAGTAATTAAAAAGTAAACAAATAATTAAATCCAAGTAAGGGAAATCGATAATGCTTTTGTCACAAATGTCACGCTATAAAAGTAATAACTACAACAGTATATCTTGGAAGATGGACAAAATAAGTGATCAGGGAAGTAAATATTTTATTTTCTGTATTTCACTAATAAGAATATTAAACTGCACATATTAAGATAAAAACATTAACTGATTTTTGTTTAATTTTAAAGTTACAGAGTCATAAATTGATTGAATGTATTATATTATATATAATTATTCAAAATTTTGTATAAGTAATTGAAACATTAAATTCCTTCCTATTTGGTATATTTTAATTTTTCTTATTCTAATAAGAGGGCGCTTCGCTGGTTCCGCGGATGTATAATTAAAATTATTCTCTCTTAATGTTAAAGGGTAGGCCCCGAAATTGGGAACATTTCTTCGGGTAAAAAAACACTCGAGCTTTAATTTTATATATTCTGACCTCACTATCGATCAGAGGGTAGCGTATTTCATAATATTAATCATTTCTATCTGAAACAATCTGTTTTTTCAGGTGTAAAATGGGTTCCACGTTTTGTCTCCTATACTGGCATGGTTTTTGTTTTATTAACGTCGCATTAAAAGCAACATGAGGACGGTTGGCGGCGGACCTCGTAATTTTGAACCTCGGTCAAATGACGAGGACGACACCTGATCTGGCATCCCCTTCTCCCAACTTCAACACCACGCCAACAGGAGGACTTTGTGACCCGATAGATTTAACGTGCATCCACTCCGCTACACGGCGGGTCTTTACTGGCATCAAGGTCTGAACCCACAACTCAACGAAAACCGCCGACTGCTAGTCCGAGCCCATGACCACGAGGCTACCGCGCCCTTATATTGGGATAGTAAAAGGATTTCGAACTTCACATGGTCAAGTTCAAAATGGCGTTTTTGGAACGTTTCTAAAGTTTAAGAGAATTGCATCATAAACGGATGTACGTGTTACAACATCACGAGCTTTCATGAAAATCGAAATAATTGTCTGTCTGGAAATGTGTTTAAAATATCGATAGGGTTCTTCGACATTAGGCGAAGACAGTCTTAATGAAAATTTGATAAAGAGAAAGTGTGAAAATTGTATTTTAAAATTGTAGACACATGTACAATGCCATAGAAAAAGTATCTGTACTTGTGTTTTTGTCAAAATGAATTTTTTTTAGGATTTTGGCGTAGACTTTCCTCTATATCTACTGCATCTACATAGCTAATATTTGGCACATAATAAAAAAAATATCATTTCTTGTAAAATGAACATAATTTTTGTTTCTGAAAACATACATCAGTCTTAGTTATTGCGAAGTATTTTTATACAAAAATTATTAAAAATTAAGTTCTTAAAAATATATATATAATTTAATTTTTGAAATTGTAGTTAAGTTCAGCAATAACAGAATGTTATATTTATACGTACTCTGGAAATTTTTCAAAGTTTTAAAAGCAAACGGATTTTACACAAGATGCACCTAAAAGTAAGTACGCGACTTTCATAAGTAAATACAGCTATAGAATATTAATGGTTCATACATAATTACTTATGATTATAAACGTAACTTTCTTTGCGTAAGCTGACATATCTTAATGTTAAAATAGGATTTCAATTACATTTAATTTAAAAACACGAGGATTATTTAAATTTGTCATAAAATAAGGTCATTTCTCTTGTTCTCGAAGGCGTCTCAGTTACCTTGATATTGGAACATTTTCCCATCTGAAAGAAAAAATTTCAGTTCCATCTTCTGAGTTCGCGTCTTGCTCTTAACACTAGGCTAAGACAGATTTAAATATCAGTTAAATCGCTGTAGGCATTATCACTGTCATAATCATTAAGCAACAAAATAAAACAATGACCTTGAAAAGTGGATTAATCTCATCAGTATCTATTGCAGGATATAATATAAGCACAGAGTAGAACTAATTGACTTTCGAAATGTAACCTGGGTAAATCTTTAGAAGCGAAGAAAATATTAATTGAGTTTTTTTTTAAAACAGAGAAGCATTATCTCCGTCTGAATCTATGCATAAATACATTTGATTATACGGATTACTTTAGTGTCTGTTCTGTAAATGGTGAGAGAAATGGATATATGATTTATTTAATAAAAAGTTTATTAGAAAATTTAAGACACAAATAATTTTAAATGAATAATTTTAAGATGGTTCAGTAAATCATCCAGAAATATATTTTAAAATAACATTTCTTAAAAATATAAAATAATAAAAACGTTTTTTATGAAAGCGATATCAAAAGATTGCTAATAACATAAAAATGATAATGATAAAATTAAATATTTTTCAATACAGTTTTGAGAATTTTAAGTAAATCATTCATAAAATATTCTGAAATAACAATTTAGTGAAGACAAAATAAAAATTCAGTGAAAATGATATCAATAAATTCATAATAAAGCAAAAAATGATAAAGTTAAAATTTTAAATATTTTAATGTAGTCATAAAAATAAGACAAATAACCATGGTCAATATTCTAAACTTTGTTTTTCCATTCTAAAGTTTATTTTGAGAAGTATTGTAGATATGAACTCAGTGACGCAGTCTTATTTTTAGCTTAGTTTGCTCATGCGTTTATTCAGTGAAATATGATTTACCGGAAGATCAGAATTCAAGGAAATACGCGATTTCCTGAAACTGTGAATCTTAAAATTCATTAACTACGGATTATAATTTTGTTGCGGTTAAATAAAAATTGATTCACATTGTACTTCATGCATCTTGACTAAACTGAGATAAGGTTATTGTACATCATTATATTATCACTGGTCGCTACTGATAGTAAATATGTAGTAGAACACCTCTATTTAAGAGAAAATTCTCTGGGTCCCATTGAATAGTATATGTATTTACCTCCTTATAAGAGACACCTCTATGTAAGGGGGGGGGAGAATGTTTGGTTTGATGAATGTCTATCATTGGATTGATCTTATTAACGTCGCACTGGAAGCTAAATGGGGGCATTGGCGATGGACATCGTAATTTTGAACCTCGATCAAGTGACGAGGACATCACCTGAGCTGCCCCCTCTCCTAACTTCAACACCACGCCGACAGGAGGACTTTGAGCCCCGACAGATTTAACGTGCATCAGCCCCAGCTACACGGTGGGTCTTTAGTGGTATCAAGGTTTGAACCCACGACACGACAAAATCCGTCAGCCACTAGGCTACCGTGGTCAGGTCTCTTATTGGAAGGTGCTGCTGCATTTCATTTTTTTTTTTTTGTTATGAAAAAATTTGGGAGGAATTTGTACAAAATGCAATGCCATGCATCGCAGTACTGTTGTTAGACTCTGAGAAACTCTTATTTTATATTGTATGTTTTCCTTTTCTGTACTGGAATTAATTATTTTGCTTCGAACTCCTAATTAACTGCTATGAAGCATAAGCAATCTATATGAGGTGGGCTGTCTCCTCATTTTTCATTGCGCATGTTGTTGTGTAATGGGCATGAAAAATCTTGAGTAAACTTACCGGTTATATTTTGGCTAATTATCCTTTTCTTGGTGTTTGTTTTAAACAAGCAATACTTTTTCAATGAAATTATCGCAGATCATTTATCGAAATACTTCTATTTAATACTCGTGTAATATTGTTCTTTTTTTTATGAGAGTTAAATTGTATAGTAATAATACAAACTTTATTAAAAAAATACACAATTCTGTTAAAACTGCTCCCCAGTGAAGTTGTTATTAACTGCCAGTTATAACTTCTGTGTCTAAATTCGGCCTGAAAGCGTCAAAAATTTACCATTTTGACGCTTAATTAATTTATTTTTTTGCATTTAACCCCCTTATACTCCATACATTTCCCGTTATTTTCTGTTGTCTAATAATTCTTTGTCCTCCCCCTACTTTCAATTCCCAATTGGTTATCTATTTAAGCTAGAGATATCTTAATCCGTAATAAGTAAAAAGATACAATTAAAACTAAAATATATAATCATCCATTTGAAGCGGATTGTGGCCTCTAAAAAGAAGACAACAGCTGCCAAAGTGATCGAAGCATAAAATAAGCATCTACAGATTCCTGTATCTATGATTACCATTGGAAGAGAGCTGCACAAACAACTAACTTACGGCAGAGTAGCTATACCCAAGCCACTTGGTACAAATGCGAATGCAATATATCGTCTCGAATGGGGTTACGAATATAAAAATTGATCAAAAGATGCATCGAAGAACGTATTATGTTTCAGATGAATAATCGTATACATTGTTTTCCGCAAGTGGACATGTTTACGTCTGGGGAATGCCTGCTTAAGCTTATCATTCAGATTGCTTTGCTCCAATTGGAAAGCATGGAGGCGCATCTGTTATGATTTGGGCAGCAATCTCGTGTTTTTCTGTTCTATCATTATCCAGGAAGGCCAGTAACTGCAATGAAGTATGTGGACATTTTAGCCAACCAGGTGCACAGACGGTGCAAACATTATTTCAGTCAGGAGACGCCTTCTTCCAGAATGATAATTTTCCAATCCATGCAGCTAGACCTGTTCAGACATGATATGAGGAACATGAAGCCACACGTCACCTCTTGCAGTCTCAAACCCCTGACCTCAATGTTATTAGCATAGTCTGCAACCGTTCTCCACCACAATCCTCCCTCTTTGTCCTCGATATTTTCATATGAAATTTAATAATATACCGTTAAACATCATACAGGATTTGTACAACTGTATTCCCAGTCTTATTTAGGCCGCTATGCATGCTATAAGTGTTCCTATGCCTTATAAATAAGATTTTTGTATTTTTTTGTGATGTTTCTATTATTTTTATAACCCCATGTACTTCCAGTACTGGTTTAATATTATTTTATTTCTAACAGAGGACATTACTATATACTTCTGGTGTAGATATAGTACTATATTCTCTCTGATATTACAATATTAAGTATCTAGTTGAACTGAAAGTTTGTGTGTGATATTTTAATTTATATGGAGTCTCGTGTAAGTTTGGGGTATCATTTTTAATCTTTTGCATTTTTACTTAGATTGTTTCTTTTATTTTCCCATAAGATATAATGTAACTATATCTCTGTTTACATATATATTTCTTCCTTAATTTCTTCTTTTTGCATCTTATTATTTTGAATTTATGGTATTACTAATCTCGCGTTTATAAATTTATTTTCTGTTTCAGTAAGTTTGTTACTAGTAAAACATTGTTTAAACATCATTAAATCTGTCTTAAGCAAGATTCAGAAATTTAAAATTTTATATTTCATTTCTTTTTTGGTTTTTCTTTCTAATTATCATTGTTTTTTCAAGATTTGGTTTGCACTTTTTCATTGGTACAGTTTTATCTTTCAGGTCCATTGAATTTTGTGGTACTTTGTTATTTAATTGTTTTATCATGTTTTACTATTTCTCTTGTCTTACATTTTTGGTATACAAAAACAATCTATGTTTCTTTTCAATTGTATTTTTTCTTTATTATTATTTTTTAAAAAAATAATTACCATGATTTCTTTTTGTAACAAAAAAAATTTTTTTTTTCTTTACCTTTGAAAATATTTTTCTTGCTTTTTTTGATTCGTTAATTCATTTATTTAATAATTCCTTTATATTTTTTATCCATCACACACACACACACACACACACACACATAGTAATAAGACGAAGCTAGAAGTAACAAGGCAAAAAATGATTAAATTCCATATAAACTTTAGACTTTCCAGATTATTTGAATTACATGAAATAAAACCTTCAAAAATTGCATAAACCTTATATAAATCATATGAACTTTAAACATAGAAAATTATGGGATTTAAAAGTAAAATATATATTTAAAAAATTCGAATTCATGACTCAAAACGTGAAATGACGTCAAACGAACGGTAATTACGAATAATAATCGATAAAAAAAATGTAATAATTATATTTTCCTAGGTGAGCGTTCGAAAGGGGGGGGGAACACTCAATATTTCTGCTTGATCCTAACACCAAATTCTGTGTTTTTAATCAATACGCTGTATTGTACTTTTATTTCTATCGCTACATTGAACATAAATAGACTTTCAGTTTAACCATCGGCAAAATGAAAACATTCTCTTTCAAATTTTCAAAACCAATCCAATTTATGCGTCCGAACAAACCGATGTTATCTGTCACTGAACAAAACGATTTTTTCGTTGAAATTAAAAAGATAGTTAAGAGTTATAAACGATAGTAGCGCCGTCTATTTTCCATGATGGGGATCTATTTCAGTACATAATGACGTAAATTTGACATGTTGAGCAGAAATCGAAGCTTATTATCGTCATTCGCTTATTATTGGCCGAGCAAGTGTTCGAAAGCTCTAAACCTTGTTCATTGTGTTAGTTTCATGGTACGATGAATTCTTTAGAGGAAAGTAACGTCAAAATATGTTTCGCAAAAATCTATTCGGAAAAGGCTAGGCCTTGAATTGCTAGAATTGTCGAACAAAAACAAATTAATTAGAAGTGGTGTTAGATAAGGAAAAAATAAGGTAATTTTTTTTTTTTTATCTTTTTGGATTTGCAGTTAGGAAATAAAGAGGATCAAATTCATTGGTTTTGTTGTTGTTGTTATTGTAATTAAGATTTTAAATTGAAGAATTTACAGATCGCATTGAGAAAAAAAAAACTCAAAATTCTAAATAACTTAGGCAAATAATTTTTTTTGTTTTTTGTTTTTTAACAATGAATTTTTTGCTGAACGAACCAAGCAAAGGTTGAAAACGAATATAGTTTTTCATAAAATAGGTAATTAATGCATTTTGGTATTAAATGAACCCGAGGTAACCTACAAATGAACGCTTTTTAACTAAGTTAATTTGGCAGCGACGTTTTATTTCGACATTTTGATAATGTAGTTTACAGTAAAATATTTTATTTTATAAAAAAAAAAAAAAAAAAAAAAAAAAAGATTTCTTTTAAGCGTGATATAAATTTTATCACATAATTTTGAATTGAATTGCTAAGCATTTGATTATTTTCATATTATGACGAATAAAAATAGAACTTTAGAAAATTAATAAAGTAGTGATGAATATATAAATAAAATATGGTTGTATGCGGTCAAACTGTAAGAATGTTTGCTTAAAAATTATTAATCTTAATTTAGAATAGAAAAGCTATAAATAATCAGAAAAAATACAAAAAAAAAATAATTTTTAAAAACAAAATAATCGAAATTAGTTTTCAAAATAAATATGTAACAATCAAACATTTTAACTTAAAGAGCTTAAATACTCTTCCAGTTAAAGTTAAACATTGAAATTTCTAGAAAAAATGTAGTTATAATCCATTTTCATTTACAATAACAAAAAGTTAAAAAAAACTATTATTGGGAAAAAAAATTCAAAAAATATATCGGAAACGCTCAACGATCAGACGTTATGATTCAGCACCTTGACCTGTTCAGTAGAGCTTATTCAAGGATACGTTTGCCGATTTTGATAACTATTTATGGCATTAGTTTCAAGAACTACGAAGGTAAAAGCTTATAGTTAGTTCCCTTATCTCTTTTAAAGAAAAGCGTTTTGCAATAAAGTGTACGAAAAATTCGCCTTTTGTAGAAGTACGAGGTCTGTGTATAAAGTAACGGGACTGGCTGAAAAAAAGGATATTTATTTACAATTTATGGCAAATCTATTGTTTGTCTCCTTCAATGTATTCCCCATTCTTATTTTTCTCTGGTCAAAAGAGTATTGGAGTTCATTTTCTCGCAACTATTTTAATAGTTGTACTGCGTTTTCTTTTTACCATCCCCCAATGGTTCAAAACAAGTTACATTTACCACACATTTTATTTTTGGGAAAAGGAAAAAAAATAATAATAATTCGAGATAAAAACCAACGTTTTTAAAAACACCGTTTTTACACGGTGGCAAAGTTTATTAAAAAAATTATTGAAATATTAGTTAAAACCGGTCGCAAATATCTAAATATTGCATTGTTAGGTAAGTAAGAATGGTTTCCAAAATTTCAGAGCTCTAGCTTGATGGGAAGTTTGCTAAATTAACGATCGAAAATATGAGGACACTCTGATAAACACACAGACACACACCAAGTGAAATACATAAAAACGTTAAAACTAACTAAAATTAATTAATTCATCCAGGTAAATTAAATGTTTGGAATGCAGTTTAACCCAACCACTCTTGGCGACAAGAATTATTTGGCGGTATTTTGCCAAATGTGGCTACGCTGATCCGTTTTACGTTCAGCAAAAAAAAAAAAAAAAAAAAAATTGCCAAGTTTGGTGCCAATTTTTGAAATCGCGCCAAGTGGTTGGGCTAAACTGCATTATTAAAGAAAATATTACTTAAAACTTGTCGCAAATGTCTAAATATTGCATTGTTAGGCGAGCAAGAACGATTTCCAAAGCTTCAGAGCTCTAGCTTGATGGGAAGTTGGTTAACTTAACGATGGAAAATTTGATGACACACACACACACGAAGTGAAATACATAAAAACGTTTTTTAAAAAAAGACACAGGTGCTAAATCAGGGGAATTTGGAGGAGGTTTCAGTACTGTGACCCGTTTTTCAACCAAAAATGCTTTGTTCGGGAGAGTTCTGTGCTCGAAGGAGCATTTTCTTGATGCAGAATGAAATTATTTTGCCAGTTCAGAGAGGAGTGTGTCTTTTTCGTCCATCTCTTTCTTTCAGCTTAATCAAAATTTCTTTGTCGTAATTCTAGCTCTTAAACTCTGATACACATACCGCCAGCGATACGAGAAGAAACAGAACGTCATGTGCAACTAATTTAATAAAAACAAATTGACTTATGATAATCTGCTTCGATAGAGTAACTCCATTGTAAAATTATTCCTAAAAAAAAAAAAAAAACGATTTGCAAAACACAAGCCAGGCTTATTGGCAATCAATGGCTTGAAAACTCAGAATTTCATTCATTAGGTAATAGTAAATGAATAACACCTAATTTCCTATTACAAACATAGTGTATCTTATTATTATAAACAGTATAACTGAGTGGTGTGAATGATATTGGAATTGAATGGTTCAAGAGCAAGAAGTGGCTACGCTGCGCCAAACAAGGCATAACCGTGTCAAGAGGTTTGAAAAAATGGAAAAAAAGATAAAAATTGGTGAACGAGAGGGAAAGTCGAAAATAGAGAAGGATCGCTATGGTATCCCGGGGGGCGTCACTCGCGTTTACTAAAGACAGAAAACTCAATGAAAAAGGCGAAAGATCATTAGGGTCCCTCGAGTGAGTTATTTCCGTACTTATCTGAAAAAAGTAAGCCCTTGAGGCAAAAAAATATAACTGAGTATTTATGATAGAATTTCAGTCTTTTTACTTTTTTTGTTAATAACTGACTCGTATTACACTATCTTTGTTTCTTATAATTATTATGACTAATATTATGGTTTCTATTGTTATTCATATCTATGTTTATGAATAATTATAGAAACAGTATTTTGATAAATGAAATTGCTGTCGAGTGGTCATAGCATTGAGCTGGTGAGCACTGATGTTTCGCTCGAACCACGTGTTCAAGTCTTCATTCTACTAAAAAGAGAGACTGATGCACTTTCATTCTGTCAAGGTAGAAAGTCCTCGCTTTGGCGTGGTGAGGAAATTTGGGCAGTGGGATCAGAGATGTCCTCGTCGATTGACTGAGGTTCCAAATTATGAGAACTATCTGATTCTCTGTCAATTTATTATCAAATTTAACATTCATTTTAATTGTATAAATATTCTAAGATTTTAACTCAGAAAATATCCACAGAAAAAGAAAGAACTCCATAGGCACTGTGAAGAGAGGCTGTATTTTGGGATGTATTGAATTAAATTTTTAGCCGTGATCAGAAGGGAAGTCATGACCAGAATAAAAGCCAGGATCAAAAGGGTTTCATTTAAGAAGAAGTTTGAGAACTATCACTTTTAAATGAAGGGAAATTTTAAGAAGAGAATAAGAGAAAAAGAAATTTCGATTTAAACAAATATGTTTTTCATAATCTCCCCGTAAACATTGTTTATAATGTTTGAAATTTGAAGTACTAATTCAAATGTATTTTTCTTCTAGTGAGTATGGTTCACAATGACAAGATACATAGCCAAAAGTCTTCTCTGAGCAATATATAATGCTAAATAAAATAAAAGCATTTACAGTTAGAAAGAGTAATATTTTACTGTTGAGTTGTTTAGATCAGGCAGCAAACAAAGTAACTAACTAGTAAATTACAAATAATTTGTACTGCAATAAATAAAATTTCTAATGTGTCACTACCATCGTATTTTTAGATAACAATCTATATTTCAGCTGAATGATTATTTTAATTCTCATGACAAAAATATGTTATCAAAATTGAATCCGTTAGAAAATTTTTACCTAGTTACTCACTAAGTTGTAATTAACTATTAAGTATTTGAAAAATGTACTATATTCTTAGTTATGTTTGTAGAAAAAATTTAAGATAAATATTTATGTAGCATTTAAAACGATGTTTACACAAGATTTCAGAAGTACAGAAGAAATTCATACTTATTGGATGTGGCATTTGATGCTGCAAGAAACTCATTTTGGATATTGAAATTCCAAAACCAGAAAGTGATACAGAAGATGAAGTCATTACAAATATGCAAATAACAGTCTACTAATCAATTTATTTGATTAATTCCTGTAGAAGAAATTAATTCGTTGATATTTAACTATGAAATTTTGCGTAATAATAGCTGAATATTGTCAAGCCATAGTAAAGAAATCGAAGGGATCTCTCAGTAGATTTATACGTATACTATAATTCATTTTAATTTTTATGCTTCGAAGAAAAATTAGATTTTTGATTCAAAACACAACTGAAAGGATTTAAGATTTAAAGGTTAAATATAATGTCCATAGATGGCAGCACGACATATTTCTCCTCTTATTGATGAGTAGTACTATTTCTGCTTAGGTTATCCCAGTGGGGGAAAATGTACCAACTTGGTTTTTCCGATTAATTAGTTGAATGATTTCATCGTTTATAGTAAAATCAGGCTGTAATGACATATTGAAGCAGTAAAGATTTTCAAGAACCGAAATTTTAGTTTTACTTTCTTGCATTTTCATAAATAAAAAAAAAAGCAAATAGTTTCTTTCCTTATCGGTATGCAAAACAGGCATAGGAAATAACGGAAGCTAAAACTAACATTCGTTAACGAATCAATGTGTTTTCTAAACAAGTTAATCTGGATCATATCTTTAAAAATACATTTTTGAAGAAATAAAATATTTAAGTTTCCTTTTTGTGCATTTTTTCCCCATCCACTAAATTATAATTAATCAGTGGAAATAATCATATACACTGATAGCGCAGAATGTAATTATCGTCCCCGATACAGTTGAGGTTGTTTTCGCATAATATTTAAGAATCGAACCTAACCCTAGGAATATTTTTTTCAAATAGAAACATTCCCAAGAATTTATTTCATTTTTACTTCACTAGAATATAAAGAACAACATATTTTAAGTCACCTCTTAATTCTATTTAAACCCACTAACTTACTTTTTTCATAAAATATTTTTCCAAAATTTTCCTCCAATACTAAAAAAATAGGATTCAAACTAAGAATATTTTTTTTTACGAAGAAAAATGTTGCAACATTAGAAATTTCTCTAAAGAAGTGATTTTAACCAGTGTGTCATGAAGTTTTTTGAAAATTATTAATTCAATGGTTTTCCAAAATTGTAAGCACAATAGATTACAATAGTGACTCTCAAAGTGTGCGCCGTAGTACTCTCGAAATCCGTGACGTTTTATACATGGGTGCCGCGGAATCTCATGCTTTTATCTCTTACATGGGATTGGTTGTGATTTTACAAAGGGTAAGGCCCCGTGGGAAAACCTAGGCTCAAAAACAGCACCATGAGTTGAAAAAATGTGAGAACCTCTGGGTTACATAAAAAAATTAAATCTGTTTCAAAATGAATTTATGAATATACAAGTATCATTGTTATATATATGAATAAATGTAAGCGTAACATCATAGTACGTAGGGATTGTCGTTATGATCCTGACTGGCTTTTTATCTCCCATCTCATATGAATTCGGCATGACATTTCTCCGTATGTGCCCAATGCAATGATAAAGAAATTAAAATTTTATTTTTAAGTGCATATAAATTCAGTGAATCTGTATAGAAATTGGGTTTAGAAAATAGGAATTTAAAAATACAAAAGAACTGAATTAAGTAGCTTGAAAAAATCAAAGAATTACTTGAAGATCAAAAATTTTGTCTATCAGAGGGGAAAGCGTAACATAGTTAAAAATGTACAGTCAAACTAGTTTGTAATCAAAATGCATAATATGAATAAAATGTAACAAAAAGCTAATTATTTCAGTGAATACAAGTATTTCATTTTATCCTTGACTCCGTCAATAAAAACGACTTTCAATCTCCTTTTCTAGACTTACATTTCCAAACAAGAATCAAACCACCTCTATGCTTGTCAGTGAAAATGGTGTTTGAGGCAATCAGTTCAGAGTTATGATTCCGCCAACCATACATCGATCACAACTTCCAAAAACATTTAATTAACTTTTACCATTGAATATTACGTTATTTTAGATGTATTAGATTTTGTGCAATATGATTTTTAGCAACTGTAATCCTTCTTTTCTCTACTTGCTTGGGAGCTGCAGGATTATCTTCTAGCGACGTGACCAATATAATATACTTTTAGGAATACTCTTCGAATTATTTACGCAGAAACACGCCTTCCTATTTCTGTAAAAGTAGATGAGGCAATTTTTATATCGCTTAACTTTTGAAGTTTTTCTTACAACTCGAATAATGTTTCTATTGGTCATCGAACTGAAAGAGACTCTTTTCTTTCCTCTTCCACGTATTTTTGCAATTTTCTCACTTTTTTTTTAATTCTGGTAATTGTTTTGTTCCCATCCGAGATTACACGTTGAACTCCCTTCGCAATATCATGCAAGAATTCACCTACCTCAGGCATTAGATTGGCAGTTTTTTGAATTTCAATATCAATATAAGTTCTGAAGCTCATTTTTACATATAAAAATATTTTTTTGTCCAAAAAAATTAAGTCTTCGCATCTTAAAGGAACAAAACTGTTTAAAAAATAATAGTAACAAAATTTCAATTTCTATAGAATAAATGTTCAATTTTGTGACCCTGAAATTTGAGTTTTAACGTAGAAATTTTGGTAATTAAATTGTTTCCGATTTTTTGCTTCTATTTTTTTAGTCTGATACATTTTGTAATGTGCATTTTATTGTTGCCGTAAATATTGAACTTAAGTGAGTATTTCATAATATTATTTTAGACCTCTTTCAGAAACAGTGTGAGTGATGTATACTCAATTTTACTAGTTACTGTGTGTTATACTCTCACGAATTTGTATTAATAATGTAACATTTTTTTTTTCTTGCTGAGAAACGGTTTCTTGTGAGCTTCGTCAAAGATGAAACACCCAAAGGACTCAGAACAAAATTTCCGATAGAAAAAAAAAAGTCTCAATATATTAATATAAATTTTTGTAATAATAATATAACGCAGATATATATCTACATATCTGAATATTAAAATTTTGGCTTTGGTGAATTTTAGACCTCTTGACGAGGGAGAGAGTTGATCGACTTTGGCGGCGTTTCGAACTCTGGTCCAGTGGGTCCGAAGAAAAGTTGACCGGTCGCTATTTGCACCTTTACTGACCAGGCTAAAAAAGACGTCTCTCTTGGGCTTGTTATCGAGGCATTTTAACTTTCAGCATTTTTGTTGTAAAGAGCTGCTGCAAAGCCTTAAAATTTGGAAACATTTTATAAAAAACAATGATTCACCCTAACATATAGAGTTAAAGGCAATCGAATTTAAAATTCACTTAGCATTATAGTAAGAAAGCTGAAAAATATGGGATACATTATGTCCCGGAAAAAAATGAGTTTATTCAAATAGAAATTAACAGTACATTAAAACATGCAGTACTTTATATTTTAATGAAACAAAACCATAGTATTAATATTGGGGCATTTTTCTTCTTCAAAATTGTGCTCAGCTTAGATTCTATGCTTTATCAACAAACAAAGACAAACATAACTAGTCATCCACAAACATATTGAAATATGTACCGTATAACTCATTTCTATATTGTTAAATGGTTTATTGCGTGTATGGATGTATCAAAGAAATAAAGATACTTACTATTTTTGATTTTCCTATTCTAGAAATATTTATCCTCCGTTGATATTAGTTATTTTCTCTTATTCTGGAAAACTACATCCGTTACGATATACAAATATATAAACAAATATATCTTTACTTTGATTACCTACCGTAGCCAGGCGTTTCTAGAATAACCAATGAGCAACTCTTTTGTCAAGTCCAGATAACCTTGAAAGAAATACTTTGTACTGGCTCTGCTGATATTAATAAGAAGCATACTCTATTGTTATTTGTAAATATATATACATATTGAAATATGTTTCTGAGTCAAATCCATTGTCAGGGAAATCAAAAATTAATACTTATTATTCGCAAAGGTATATTTTAGAGTTTTTCTAGAAGGATCGTAAATATATCTTTAGACAGGGGTAGGCAAATAGTGGGCCGGGGCCACATGTAACCGGCAAAGAGTATTTTTTTTTTTTTAGTGGATTGCTAAGACTGTCAGAAAAATCTTCTTTGAACCGATATTTTCTTTCCACGCGTAAAGCCATTTAAAACTAGTTCTATTTGCAAGGCAATTTTCATAATTTCCCTTTGCTAGGAAAATAGAAAGCGCCTGAAAGTGTTTCTGCTAAAATTTGGGATCATCTGTGGAGCTTGAAGGACGAGATCAAGAAGAATTCTGGACTTTACGAAGATTTAGTCTAAATTCAATTCGTCTTCTTATCTCGACACTGCTGGTATTGACACGCACCTGAGGAATTCCAGCTTGAACTTATTCACATGCAATCAGATCACACTGTGAAAGAAATGATTAATGCTGTGACATTAAATGACTTTTACAAATCTTTGTCTGCTGAAAAATTTCCGTGTATGAAGAAATTTACTGAGAAAATTCTCTCAATATCTGGGTCTAGGTGTTTGTGATCAATGATTTTCTTACTTGAAGATAAACAAGAATAAAAATATAAATGCTTTTTTACAGATATTGGCTTCCAGGCATTGATAAAAATCTCAACAAGCAATCTGTCTCTTGATCTAAAAAAAATGTTGAAAAGTGTGGGATAGGGTATATTTATCCCATTAAACACTCTAAAATTAAATGTGCTTGCAGCTATAGATGACATGAATTTAGCATAATAAATAAATTGAAATAAACTGTCATTATTTCAAAGTTTATATTTGCTCGCTTTAATGGTACAATTTGTACCCTTTCTGAAGTGCAAATTAAATGCAATCATTTTAAAAGGTGCAGCCCGCAGCTAACTCCGCTTCCACAAAATGGTCCCGGAGCCAAACTAATTACCCATTCCTGCCTTTAGAAATGGTTAGTACAAGTATGTATATTTTTGATAAGGACGAGGAGGGGTGGGGGAGGGTAAAGGAATCATCGTGAGAGAGCATGGAAGGTGTTTAAGATTATTTATAATCCATAACAATTTTGTCTTTATACCAATTAATAATTAAAACGTGCGATTTCGACTTGCATAGTTTCAATTGTAACATTTAGACATATTTTCTAATTACTTCCATTAATATAAAAGTACGATTCTCAAAGAGTAATGAGTGTATTAGTGATTTAAAGTGAATAGACCTGGAAAAATCAGGGCTATCTTTAGTGAAACAACAGATTTCAGAATTCGACCTATATGTAACTGTAATTACAAAATTAGACCGATTAATATCGCATCAATAGATAATGTTGTACCATTCAAAATGTTTTAATCCTATAAATATAGCAACAATCAAATTTTTTTTTGAAAACTGCCATTGTAAAAACAAAATGTATTTTGGAAATTTGCTTGATTTTTAGATTAAAACAAAGGCTACTTTGTTTACATGGATAACTTTGTTTTACTGATAAAGGAATATATATATATGACAAATAGGTAATTTTTTAAATGTCCAAAAAACGGTAATGTGTTTCATGTGTCTGTAAAAAAATATTTCAGTCATAAATAAATTTTAAAAAGTTTGTAATAAATAAAAGTATACAAAAATAAAACAGAAATATTATAAAATGTTTAAAAAGTGCTTTTTTAAAGCTTTTAAAACATTTGAGAGTTCTGATTTCGCTAAAATTGTAATAGATAATAGATAATAATTTTCAATGCTTTTAAAACTTTATCTAGTGACAAATAATAGATTCGTTTAAAATAAAAATAGAATTAGAAGTAAACATCGCTGTGTTCGATAATATTTTAAAAACTGTTGCCATTTCAAAAATAAGGTGACAATGAAAAATTATCCGAGCTAAAATATTAACGAATTTGTATTTTATAATAGAGAAATATTTTCCTAATGTCGGAACAAAATTCAATGGTATTCGAATTACGAATTAATTTGTATAATTACGATAGATAAATAGCCCTTTTGAAATCATTCATCCATATTTAAATTAATTAAGCAACACATATTTTTAAAACTATATGTTTCTTCACTTCAGTTTCCAAAGCATATGCAATTTTGTCAGAATGAAAACATCTTTAAATCGGTAGTCAGTTTTAAAAGCCTCTTGAACGTGTATCAAACAAAGAAAGAATTGTTTCATCACTACAAAATTTTAAACTATGTGAAACTTAATGATTTTTTGAATACTACTATAAAAAATATCATTTCTATGCCCTAAACAATGTATGATATAATTTCTCGCTGCACAAATACAATATTTAGTTTCAGTAATAGTTCGTCAGTAGCATTCTCACTTAGGATCATTTACGGATTTATTTGCACTCGACTTAACGCAAAAACAATTTGGAAAATTGTTCGTGAAATAAGGCAGTAATTTCTCGGTAATCCGGCTTAGCGAAAACACTGGATTATTAGAAAATCATTAATAATAATGGATTTAAACAGCAAAAGCTATGTATTACTGAATAAATTTTTGTACAATATTCCATTAATAGTCAAGCATACAAAGTACAAAGAATGTACTGTTTTGCCTTTATAGGTTTACGTTATTCTGCTGAAGCAATTGACATTAAAATAATTTCCTATGACTTGTCAGTTAAATGTTATATTAAAAATGTTAAATTAGTGGCTGGATCGGAAAGCGGGAGTGCCGGATTATAGATGGAGTACTGTAGTTGAATAATCTGATGTAAAATGGTGCTATTTTCTATTGATTGTTTGGTTTTATTATCGTCGCACTAGAAGCAACACGAGGTATCATGGTTACAGGACCTCGTAATTTTGAACCTCGGTCAAGTGACAAGGATGACAATTGCGCTGGCACATTCTTTTGCGAACTTCCATCCGCTACATTCGAGATTAATATCTACATTACTGATACGATTTTAAAACTACATCTAATTAAATACAATAAGAATGACAACAGATATAGAATAACTCTTTCTTTAAATAACATGGAAGAGAAACAAGCAATTATATGTTGGGGTTTGTTTTTTTGCAAATTTTTTGAAGTGCCTAGTTTGTCTTTTAAAAGTGTCTGTATATGTGTACAACTGGATGGATATATATATATATATATATATATATATATATATATATATATATCAAAATAATTTCAAAACTATGTAACGTATTAATTTTTAATTAAAACTATGCGGATTTTAAGAAATCGAGCACAAATAAAGTGTCAAATACACGAAAGAATAAAAACTACAATAAAATGTTCTAAGCTGTATTGATAGACTACATTATTCTAAAGAAGTAGAAGACAAAATAACGTCTGTGAGGTTTGCCTGCCTGTGTAAAAAACGACGGATTACCAGCATGGTCGGAAAGTTGAAACGCCAGAGTGTAGAGGAAGTACCGTGATGTAGATACTTATTGGATAAAGGGTTATTAAAGAATTACAACATATAAGAGATATAAACTTTCTCTTTACCAGTAATAGACAACCGATGTGAGAGCGATTGCCACATTATATATTAAATTTAATCACTTATCGGTGATTGTGATTGCTTATCAACATCGCACTGCGAAGCAACACGACGGCTTTTGGAGACGGGCCTCGTAATTTTGATTTTTGGTCAAGAGACGAAGATAACACCTGAGTTATTACCTCCCTCTCCAAACTTCCACACCTCGCCAATGGGAGGACTTGGGACTTCGATCAGATTAAACGTGCATCAGCCTCGCTACACGGTGGGTCTTCACTGTGGTTAAAGACGGGAATTGGGTGTCCCCTAGGCGATTGGAAACTTTTGAGAGCGATAATGAGTTAAGCGTGGCTATTTAGGCTATGGTAACCCTAAGCATACTCAATGCTTAAGTCACGCACGTTTGGCGACCTATCTAGGAAGTTGCCAAGTTTCGTCACCAATCTCTTAGGGGACACCCTATTCCCGACTTTAACCCTTCACTGCCGTCAGGACTCAACCCATGACTCGACAAAAACAGCGCAGGCCGCAAGTCTGCAACCGTGGCCACCAGGATACCTGGGCCACTAATTACACAACAGGCATGAACTCATCTTAAACTTAAAAAAAATATTTTAGTAGCGATAATGTAATACTACATTATCATTATATTATTACATTACATATATAAAAATTTATCTTTAATGATTATTGTGAAAGAATTGTATATTACTAAGGAAAGAATCAAAGGAACCTTTTGTTTATTTCGAGACTTAATTTATAAAAATGAATCACTACGATTAGCAAGAAAAAGAAGAAAAGTATCGAGAAATGAGGAAAGTCCATTCAATTTTTAAATTGCCGGCATTATTTGCAAAAAGGTGTTGATAATCTATACAAAAATGCTTAAATATTATTCCAAGTTATAATGGAAATACAACGTGTTTTCTATCTTTTTTTTTTAAATTAATCCTTTTAAAACGAAAAAGGAAAAGAAGGAGAAAGTAATATTACTAATAAACGGGTTATGATGTTTTGATTACCTTGTAAAAACAATACAAACATAAAAGATTTTTTTTTTTTACTTATAAATGAGAATTGATAAATGAAGAGAGCACAAAATGTAGGATATTTTAATTTGATTTAATCTTTATTTTCTGAGTTTGCCTAAGGTTGATAATCACAGCTCTACTCTTAGCATAAACTTAAGTTAAAAAAATATACATTTTTATCCTCATTTAATATCTAATTTGGATTGCAACAAACTTAAGGTTGACAATTTTGAACCCAAATGTCATTCAGTAATTTGTGCAACGTATTGTCTTATACAATTTGACTATGAATTTCTGTAGAAATCTGGAATGTTTTAAGGCCGTGAGTCAGCACTGATATGGTCCTGACACATATGTCTGTTTAGGGAAAGCCAGTACTATCTGAAAGGTTTGGACAAATAGTTATTGAAATATTGATAAAAGACCCTAATGTAGGTCCAGCTGTAGGAAGCTAGTTATATCTAACGACCTGGTATGAAGATTAATATTGTCTTGACGTCATTATAAAATTTCTTTTATATGTTATGAAAAAAATGTTATGAAAAAATCAAGTTATTATTATTTCATTCGCAGGGAAATATACAGCGTGTTTCGAAATTCATGGACAAAAATTTAAGGGGTGACACGAAACATGTAAACAAGCAATTTTCACCCAACAATGAATATTCGGAGAGTAAGCGGTGAACCGCTAAACGGCGTTGTAATGGAAAACATACGGCGCCAGTTTTCTAATTCATCGTCATTTCTATGGCGGATTTCAGGAAATCCATGATAGAAATGACAGTGTGTAAAAGGACTCTAGCCTTACACTTTCCATTACGGAACCTTCTAGCGGTTCATCGCTTACACTCCGAATATTCATTGTTGGGTGAAAATTGCTTGTTTACATGTTTTCTATCACTTCTTAATTTGCCCATGAGTTTCGAAACAGCCTGTATGTCACTGCAGTTCTTTCTTATTTCCTTAGAATACATTAATGTTCTATGAGGACACAAGATGCGCAATTATATGAGTAATGCATAGTGTCATCAAGACTAGACTGACTGACTGAAGATTGGTATCGTGTAATGCAGAGATGGCACATAGGTACCCTCTCGTGCGGCCCGCAATGACGTCACGGCGGGGATCATTTTCTACCTAACAGAATAGGTCAAAAATCCCTTTAAAGTTTTAAAAGAATATAATTTTTACAGTTTTATAGCAGAATATATTAGTTTATGTATATGATGTTACACATTTCTTTTTGGAAAAACATCTTGCAATGTCTCGTGCGGTATCCTTTGAATTTCTTGAGGGCAATGATTATTGGCAAAATCTCGATCCTAGAGGAAAACCGTAGTGCTGTGAGATCACGGGAACGTGAGAGAACTGATTCCAATTTCACACACAGTTCTCAAGAACGGCATCGATGTTTCTAGTTTTTCAGCAATGCTTTCCTCAACACGATTACAACTGCACATATGCCTTTTGTGCGAGAACAAAAGATCTCTTTTTTTCGTTATCATGTTGGATAATTTTCATGTTACTCAGTAGTGTATTTTTCTGTTATTAAAATCCCAGACCTTAATTTTCAGAAGAAAGATACTCGAATTTTACAAAACAAAAAATAGGCATTTTCGATAAAGTTATTCTCATTTTAAACTGTAAAGTGATTTTTAACCCACCCTGTATAACACATGAGAATAACCTTCTCAATTTAAATATTTTTCGAAGGAATTTTTAACCAATTTGATCATTTAAAAGGGAAGTAAGTGAGTAATTGTGATCAATTTGAATTGTTTGTCATACGTCAAACATTAATCTTTTTTTTTAGAAACTGGTAGACGATCCGATCGATTTCTTTTATAATTGGATATGGGTTTTTATGAACATACTCTTTGACATTATAAGTGTTGAGAGTATGCAAAAATAATATTTTCCTCTGGTTATTTTGCTTCCTCTGAAATAGATAACGGTTGCGATACCGATCTTCATCTTCGGCGTAGTTTTTAATTTCACATTTTCATAGTATCTATAGGCTGAAAGCAGCGTTTTTCTTATATGTGTTGTTTAATTAAGTGATGCTTTGATGTATAGATGTAAGAAATTGATGCTCAATTACCACAAACATTTAATGATTATTTAATTTTTAGAAAAATATTTGAATTTATATAAAGTTATTAAAGTCTATTAAAAAAAGATTTTGTATTATTTTTATTCTTAGAATGTCACTTTCGAAGACAACAAAAAATGAAATAAAGATTTAAAATCCTGTGAAATTTAAAAGAATGAGTAATATCAATGTTGCATACAGGGAGGTTCTTGAAAATGTATATGCTAGAAAATGATTCTTAGCCGGATATTAAATTGATATAAAATATACTGTTTTTAAACAGAGATGAAAAAAAAAATTAAGATATTCCCCAAAATATAGTATTTTTTAGCTTAACAAATTGTTCCAAGACACTTTTTTGTACATTTTTACATAGATATTTTTCAAAATAATTTTGATTGCTTATTAACTTCGGACAAAGTGGCAACACAAGGACTATTGGTAGAATGCCCAAGGGACCGAGTTCCACAAAGGGGTTTAGAGCTACAAACCAGCATCTCGGGAGACAATCATTCCCACATTCAGCATTTATTGACATTTTTTTTTCCTCCAACAATAAATGTTAAGATTTAACAGTACACATTTTGGAACAGGGAATGCAAGATATAAGATAATTTCGAAATTCAACAGTTCGAAATTATTTTTTTTTGGAATTAAAAGCTTACAATGAGTTTAACAGAGCAAGAAATGTACAAGACAGGAATAAAAAATTAACATTTGGATTTTTTTTTCTTGCAGAAATAAGACGTATACAGGCGACATATAATTGGCTAAAAGGTACAGTACAAAAGGCGTCGGCAAGATAATGAACTAAAAATGAAATATTAGAGAAAAATATATAATACGTATAAGCAAGGTACACAATTATAAGCGTAACTATATGAAAAATTGAAATGTTTAGAAATGTAATCAAATTTTGAAACAGTTATGAAATTTGTTGGGTAATTTTATGAGCCATAAGAATATAGGATTTAAGCTTGAAATGTAAATAAGATATTTCACCCACGGACTTCAGCCAAATATGTTTCGCTTCAACCATAGAACATTTTAAATGAAAACTCTTGGTAAAATGGCAAGAGACAAAACGTAACAGTCAGCATCTCCAACAGAGCTAAAGGAAAATAGATTTGTATTTTTCAGATTAAAATGATTCAAATAACAAACTAAAGAACCGTTGACCAGTTAAGAAGCGAATAATAAAACCAGAATTTGAATTAAATCTCAGATTTGGTCTTGGAATATAAAATTGAACTCGAATACTGGTATTACAAGTAGACCACCAGACCTCCCACTAAAAAGAAGCTTATTTTTTAAAATCTTAACTGTATGAGACCGAGGGGCAGGGACATTCATTCCCTCACCATCAGTGAAGCGAGTTTTGCAAATGAATTAGCTGATTCGTTCTAATAATCTCCGACTTGGGTCCGAACCCAGAGAAAGTTGTAAAAATCAGAATATAAGTTGCTAAATTTTCTTTAGTGATATTAATAAAGGCTGATTTATTTCTGATGTTCTGCAGAAGCAATATCGATTATCAATTGTTGGTATAAATAGAAACTTTGAAATTATGAGAGCCGGGCCCACAATACGACAAATCCAATTGCTGAAATCTTGGGCTGGAAAATTGAATTCTAAGGCTATTCGTGACGGACCTCGTAATTTTGAACCAAGGTCAGGTGATGAAGACGACATTTACATTCGAACTAGTACCTCCCTCTCCAAACTTCCACATCACGCCTGGAATAATTGGGACCTCAATCAATTTTAAGGTGCATCAGCCCCGCTATATGGCGGATCTTGGTTTGAGCTCTTCACTCAATGAAAAGAACACCGGAAGAGAGTTTTCTTTTTTGAAGACAAAGATTTTTTACAAACACACATACACAAAGAAAAGATTTTAACAAAAGATTAAATTTTTTTTTTTATTAAAGATCAAAATATTTATTTTGTACAAAACATTTATCTTCGAAGATAAAGATTTTGTACAAAAAACTTTGTTTTAATGTCAACAATATATATTGTGAATAATATATTGCTTATAAATTGAAAGGGAGGAATGAGAAAATTAGGATAACTTTTCATGATTTTCCAAGAAATTAGTCTTGCAAATTATAACACTTTTATCAAAAAAAGATCTGAAGAATTTTTTGAAGAACATTACATTACTTGAATTGATGTACGGACAACTAAGTAAATCAATATTGCATATTTTACTAACGATTTTAATTTTTAAACATTGCTTTGCGTACTTTATCTCTTTCATTTTCAACAATATTTCTTTTACAGTTATCAAAATTGACTTTCAGCAAATATTATATATTTTTTGCCACTGTATTAAAAAATTAGACAATTTTATGAGAGACTCAATACTACTCACAATCCTCAAATAACGCGACTTAAAATGTCTCAGTTGTATTTTCTATTTTTTTTTGTAAACATATTTCAAGAAATAATTTTCCTGATAAATTAACATATTTCACTCGCTTCTTGTTTGAACAGTTCCAATTTTGCTGCATATTCGGTGCTATGCCGGAACAAGAAAAAAAAAAAAAAAAAAGGCAGATTTTAATAAATTTGAAGATAATTTAACTTAAATTTTACATTGGATACATCAAACTCTCTTTTACAAGAACAGGAACCATACCAAAAATTATATTTGGGAGTGTTCAATTTTAATTTAAAAGAAATAAGCAATTTAAAATATAAAAATTAGTCAGATAATTAAAACTAAGTCAATTTATTACACTTAATCAATTAAACATACTTAATAGTTGATTTTAAAAATTGCTTATGAATATAATTAAATTGCTTATGTTGGATAATTATATAAAAATAAGGTAATTAAATAAATTTTGCTTCAAAAGTAATATTGTGGCGTATTTCCTTTATTATTTAATTCTTCAGCTATTTTAAAGTCTAATTAAATGGTCAAATCAAAATCAGTTCAAAACTCCAATCGAAGATACATAAGAGAAGGACAACACACACTTAATTATGTATCAAAAAATATCCTGCCAGATTGCTCACTCTCGAATCTCTCTTAACTTGGTTAATCCTATTTATGTTCAAATAATAAAGTATTAGCTTACTAAATCACTCATTATGTTTCAAACATTTCTAGATTACAGCAGATTCCCCTCCTATTATTCTGGCTATGAGTCATTTCCAATTACTAAGAATTTAAACGATCAATGACGATGATTCATTCCAATCTATATGCATGCTTTTAATCTATCTCCTCTCCTTTTCCTTTCAATTCTATTTCACTTACATATCACTATCTCTAATTCAATTCATTACACTTCTTAACATCGTCTAATTTACTTAATCGCGTTTCATTTTGGTTGATTGAAGAGTTGTTATTTTATTCTATTCAAATTACGAAAATGTCCCCGAGTGAAGAAAAAATCTCAAATATTCAAATGTCATAATACTCATAAGTAAGTGCTAAAATTATTTGTAATATAATTAAGATTCATAAATATAAAATTTACCGCAAGTTATTCAAAGTACTGAAATATTACATTTTATTGTTTGTGTAGTTTTGAAATAGCTCCATTAAAAAGGAATGCTAATAGTTAGAGAAGGATTTTGATTTTTTTTGGGGGGGAGAAAATCATTTACATTTATTAAATAATTATTGCAATATAACATTTTGCTTGCTATGTAAGATGGATTTGTTTTAGAATAACACTCTTTTTTACGACACACGAAAAGATTTTCAAATGATGAGTTTCAATTTCTATATATAAAAAGTAAAATTTCTTATAAAATGCTACGGAGTGCCCCGAAATCGTTCCATCTCGATAATCTTGACCATTCTAAAGCGCTCTCTCTCTCTCTCCCCCCTCCTAAAGGCTTACATTTTCTTTCCTTATACCATTCTATTTGCCATCAAACCATGCGCACCATAGGCACTGCTCATCCAATCGAGAGGGGGAAAAGTCCCATTGCATTTACTGTTACCCCGAAGAACCTATCTACCGACTTCCCCGAAGACTCATTCCGCCCCTGAGAGATGGCGAGGCTTTGTGTGCATCCGACGTCGCAGAAAGTGACGATAGCAGCAGCGAAGAATACAAAAGGCGCAAAGGTCTAATCAGTGAAAGTAGAGCACGTGTGTGTGACATATGTCCACAGCTTAGGAAGCGAGGTGAAAGCATTGTAATCGACAGCACCACATCCATCGAAGCATGTTGAATAGATTCTAATTGCAGGAGCCTCTTTGAAGGTGAAACGAACATGACGAACTCATTGAAAATCGTTTAGCTTAATGTTGTGGAACATGCCGTAACGTTCTACGTCATTAAACCTGTACACATGAGTACAATTTGCTCATTTGACATTGTGCTGTCGGATCGCAGCAAAGGAGGCTATTCAATTTAATCTCGTCCGGTAGAGTTGCCAAATTTATGAAACAGTATTTAATCATTTTCTTATTCTATTCGAAATTTTGAAAGATTATCACTTTTTAAGTCCCGGAAGAGCTTTCTTAACGATTAATTTTTGTCCTATCATTACAAAATCATGACCAGTAAAGGTCGACGAAGAACAAGCGACTGTCTTTAAATCTTTTTTTTTTTTTTTTTTTTTGAAAAAATATCCTCGAAAACAACATATTAAAGTATATTTTAAAAAATTCTCTAATTCCACGTTTAAAAAGAGCAAATGGAAACGAATGATTTCAAAAATTAGTATAAGATTCATTCAATAAGTTTTACTTTATGAAATTCACATAGCAATAGTTATAAATATCGATAACCGTTTCTCATGAAGCGAAACGAAGTATTTGATATTCACTTAATAAATTATTTCTAATAGTTTTTAAGATTACCTTTGCTTTTTAGGATATGGTTTCAAGTGCAGTGACTATAAAGCTGTAAAATTTACAGGTACTAAAGATTCCGAATATTTAATTTATAAAGTATGTTATTGAAATTTATGTGAAATTTAATTATTACTAAAATTTATATAAATTTTTTTTTTAAAATTTACCAAACTGCAATTCACAATTTCGCGATATAAATTTGAAAAGTTCTACGAAAGTGATTTTACATTTATTTAATGCGTTTAAGAAATAAGTTGGTAAAAATAATAGAAATACTAAATTTTGTGTAGTTTTGCTAATGTTGCTTGAAGTTGCTTTAAGAAGTTTGTTCCAAAAATGTTGATCGTATTCTTTGAATTTTTTTATATATTTTGATATTCACATATCAATGCTTTGAGTAAAAAATGAACAACAAATGGCCAAAAAAGAGGATGAAAAAAATATATTTTGGGAAAAAAATTCACATATTCCCTTTTTTGGAGATTTAATAATATTTTTAATATAACTATCAGAGAATTTCTTATATAAATAGCGACATATGTCTAAATTTAATGAAAAAAGTTTTTAACTTGAAATTATTCTTTTAATATAGAGGCAACTTCTTTGTCATCCATTAAGCCAAATTGTCATATATATATCACTGAGAGTTAATAGAAACGAAATTGTCTTAATTTGCTTCAAAAAAATTTCTTTATCAAGTAATGAAAATAATAAAAGGAAGAATTCAACATTCTATTTTCAACAAAACAAATAAGAAATAGAAACAATATGAAAAATTAAAGCAAAACAGAATTTCAAAAATAAATCGCCTAATCATCGTAACATTCCCTTTCTTGTTCAAGAAAAGTCTGCCAAAAATTTTGTGCTTTCGATATTAAAAATAAACAAACTTCATAGGATCGAATATCTTTTGCATGTGACCTTCATATTCCCGACGAATATTTAACGAACCCATGTATGCTGTTTGCATACATAGGACGGAAAGACAAGACGTGATAGTGAATTAAAATATCTGTTTTGTACAACATCACGTTTTCCGGGCCGTCTGATAGTTTCCGAACTGCTTAGCATTTCAGATATTTTCGACTCGTGTTGCCTCTGCACGTACTAGGCTTGTAATTTGGGTAAAAGGAACATGTACGCTAAATATTCTGACTCAGGTTGTACAAAAGTAAGAAATGACGATCGTGATGTGATAGATGTATGCGAATATTGTGTCTAAATGTTGGGGTTGTTTTAAATCATATAAATTAGGATTCTAAAGTAATTTTGTTTCATATAGATTTTTAAATTGCTTTTGTGGAGACATGTTCGTGATGAAATGTACAAAACACATTTACATAGTTCTCAAAGTTTTTGTAGTTTAACTTGTTTTAGAATATAAAAACATGTGCTTTAATAATTTGTTTTAGTTTTGAAAATATTTAAATTCTTTGTGTAGCCTGGTTACTTTTAAAATTATTTTTGAGGAACATAGTTTTGACGAGTCTATTCCTCACAGAGACCTTAACGTGACTACATATAAAAGTGCATTGGTGTGAGTATAAATGAAATCTCCGAATAATTTAAAATACGGATGAAAAATAATGATGTTTATATGTTGTTAAGAAAACAACATAAAATTTTTAAAAATATGTAGGAACACAACAAAAAGATTGTTAACTAGTAAGCTATATCGATTACTTGATTTCGGCTTTGTTATACATATTTAAGCAAAAAAAATAACTTTATATATATGTATATATATATATATATATATATATATATATATTACACGTGTTATTTACTACATCTTATTCTGAGAAACATGAACATTTTTCAGTTTAATAAGTTAAGAAGAATAATGTGCAAAATTTATTACATGATTTTATGCATTATTTCTTATATTACCTCTGTGAACATACATTTTCACTGATTAAGACTGTTCTGAAGCATTTATTTTTATTCCATTCAAAGTTGCATTGAATATGAATACTCTCTTCGCTCAGAAGTATATTGCAAGAAAATCATTATTTCTTTTATATTCAGATGTTGTACACATTTTGTATTGAATCTAGATCCCTGATTTTTTTTATTGATTCACAAGTTAGGTAAAGTACGATTTAAGAAAACAACATAATTTTTTTAAAAATATGTAGGAGCACAATAGATAAATCAAGCAATAGGTTAAAAATTCGTATTCCCTTCAGAAATATATCGCTTTTCGAAAACTTAAGGGGGCTTAGTATCTTTTAAACTTCAAAAATTCGATTTTTCAAACTTGTTTTCAAAAAAATAGTGTTAAATGATAAAAGCATTTTAAAGCAAACCACGTCAAAATCCGACAATTATTTCGCCCTGTGCAACAAAAAATGTAAATGCCTAAAGTGGCTTGTTCTACGTAATGCAATATAAACAAACCTCTTTTTCTCAGTTTGTTATTTTCACACTTTCCCACAAGATTAAAAAAAAATGTTTTGCATGCAGAGCTTTAAAAAATTTTTTTACACGAGTGTTATACTGGTAGATCTTTATTCTGTGAACCTCAATTTTGTTAATAGGATGATTAGATTTTATTTTATAACATGATACATGAAAAAAAAAGTTACTAAATACAAACTTAATAACTTTTTTTAATTTTTCAATTTTTTTAATGTAAGATAAATTAAAAAATTGAGGTTTACAGAAGGAAGTCATTATTTAGCTTTAATTTGGTATAAGAATTATGATTTTCTAGTGTACATCTTTCAAATGTTATCTTGTGGGTAAAGTAAGGTAAGCTAATTTATTTTTAAATTTTTGTACGCATATTTCATGTTGTATAAGAAAATATATTAATTTAATAGCAAAACTTGACCAATGTTTTAAACTATACACTTTATTACACAAACTGGCAAAGTTTCATATTGAAATGAGCAAAAATTGTTGATTTATGAAGAATCGAAAAGAGAGAGAGAGAGAGAGAGAGAGTTTGTCAAAATGTTCTACTTTTGATTTCGAAAGGTACTAAGTCCCCTTAATTCATCTTAGAGAAAAAATAAATATTTCAAAAAGATTTTAACTTGTTAACACTGATAGTAAATAATGTAAGCTTTTCCTTCCGAAAAAGGAATAATCAGAGGAATATCACCATTTCAAATTTCTTAGATATCATATTCAAATTTCTTAGATAAGTAATATGTAGATAATGAAAACTAATTAATTTTAACACCTTTTATATGTTGAGTCAAATAAAAACCATAAAATAGACAGTTTTTTAAGACCTTCAGTAAAAAAAACCAGTAAAAAAATCTCAAAAACAATACTTAAATTTATAAACAACTTTCCAGATTCTGGAAGACATTTTAAATCCTTGATGTCATTTATTAATTAATTTAAACACGTGCTGAAAATGGTAATTTCAAAAACTTACCTCAAGTAAAAAATTTAAAAAAAAAAATCCTTTAAAAAAGAGTTTCTTAAAAGTACACAAAATCACAAGTACTGCTATCTAAATAAGCCATTCTTAGGTGTGCCTTAAGTACAATAAGGAAAATAACTCACCCTGCTTCTCTAATCGTATCCATAAACAGTGTTTCGCGTACACACCCACTTCTGTACAAAACTCGAGCACGTTATAAAACTACTCACCATCCCTCGTGCAACATCTTCCGTTAACTGAGGGTGAGGATAACAAACTTTCTCTCCTCTGCTTCCCTATTTCCTCCCTACATCCATCCCCCCTGTTTTACAACGGAACTTTCTGCAGGCCCCCTCCCACCCCCAGAGTGTAAAGGCCTTCGTAGTAAACGATTTACTTTCTGCCGTCGCCAAAAATCGCCGTGGATCCCAAATGCATTCCGTTTTGATTCATATATAACAATGTGGTGGAGAAAATCATCATTTCTGTGTTTTTGGTACAGACGATTTTTTTAATTTTTTTTTTTTGATTAACACGTGTAATAAATAGTGGCAAAAGGACTAATAAAATATATAGTTATAAAATATATAACTATATATTTTATACAAAAATATTTTCAGCTTATGAATGAAAGAGTATAAAAGAAAGTGAACTATGATTAAAAACCAAAAAAACCATTTGACTCAATGAAATTTTATAAATAAAGGAATTTGGTATTTTAATAAGATCAATAAAGAGAGAAAGATCGTTAGTATTTTATATGCGTGTTAGAATGATACTGATTATTAAAAAAAACTGTGGCAAATATCAGACATTATACTTTGAAATAGTTAATGATGCTTGGAATTTAACAGAGTCATTATCAGCTATACTTAATAATTAGCAATATCACAAAAAACTCTTAGATTATAATGATTCTTAATATAAGCAACGCATATGAGAAATTCGTATGTAATATATGGATAGTAAATTTCAAATTTTGGATTTAAATGTTTAAAAAAAAACTGTAAAAACTGCTGTAATTACTTTATCATATACATATAGGATGTTAATTTTTGACTAAAATCATATATAAGCCGTGAACAACGAATAAAAAGATATAGTTAATTGTTAGAAATTTAACAGAATTTATTGAAATAGTAATGATTTCTTTTTTCTACGTGAGTATGATTTTTTTTCTCCTTCAATTAGCAAAAAGTTAGTGCGATTCGCCTTGTGTGGGTGTAATTTTTGAATTAAACAATACTAACTATTCATTAAGACTGTCTTAAAGAACGCAATCTAAACCCGGAACACATTTTCGGAACGAAAACTGTTCTAATTTTCATATAATTTTGTGAGATAATGGCTCGTATAACTTTTTGGATGTATAGAGTATTCTTCAAATTTAGAAACATACAAAACTAAGCAATTTTTTTACCTAGATATATAAAATTTAAAATTCTTTAGCATTGCAGCATAAGAGATAAAATGTAAAACATATTTTATCCTAGAAAACATCAATTGACTCATTAAATAAATAGTATTACAAAACACACTACACTCTAATAGATAGCAAAGACAAAATATAATAGTAATGTTTTAGAGTTTTTTTTTTTTTTTTTTGCTGAAAAAAATGTTTCCGTTTAAGGTTCTATTCTTAAACGTTACACAAATGCAATCTGAAAACGGCAGATTAACTTCTCAGTTTTGAATGAAATTAAAAATAAAAGATAATAATATAATATTACAGCGATCAATTATTTAACAGAATGCATTAAGCTCCCAAAGATACTCATACACATATATGATTATATTTTGATCAAATGGATGAATAAGACGTTATGATTTGTTATGCCTACATTTACCTCAAAAATGAAAAAGAATGATGATTAAAAATTCTTGTGTAATCATCAGTTACTTAATAGAATGATCAGGATTCACTATAGTTTTTTTAAAAAAAATATGTAATTAAATCTTTAATTTTGTAAAAGTTTGTTAATGAGCATATATCTAAAATTTAATTAATTATCTAACACACACAAGAGCATAATGAAATCTCTTATGCAATGACAGTTAATCAGCTTAAGTCAAAAACAGCTGTTCCACGATTGAAAATTCATTTCTTTTTTCGAATGTTATAATATTTTTATGAAAAAGAAAGGAAATTTGTTTATGAAAAAGAAGTAACGTATTTCCATTTTCAGAAAATGACTGAACATAATATATTATGATAACCATGTTGATCAGTGTTTTAACAATCCTATTTCTTGAGCTTCATGTTTTCAAAAGTTGATTCTTTTTTACTCCCTAGTGGTTAAGCATCAAGAATTTTATACCGTCAAATTGTTAAAAAATTTACTTTTTATTTCCAAATAATTAATCCTTTTTCCTGGTAGAAATTTTTTATTAAAATGTAAAACTATTTACAAAATATCTTTAGAGCTCGAAAACTAAACTAAGTACCCTACTAATAATACCCACGAACAAGCAATCTTTTTTTACTTATCTGATTTTAATAAATGTATGGGTAATCAAAAAAGAACTTGAAATCCCATGATATCATACAGACATAATTAAAATATCACTTTCATGTTTATTATCACTGAAACTGTTTATAACCTACTTTAGATTCTTTTTATTACCATTATATAACATAATTTTATCTAAGCCTTTTTTTACTTATTATAGTTTTTGTACTTTTTTTGATACAGCTTTTATATGATCCCATAGTTTCTTTTCCTTCAAAGGTTGCCCTCAAATCCCCATCTAAAGTCCCGCCGATCCTAATTACTATCCCTGTCAATCATTCACTCTTCTGATTTTCGGGGCGGTCACCTAGAAATTAACCGTGTGACACAACTTACGAAAGTACGCCCTACTTAACCTACTTTTAACCTATAGCAGCATTAGCAAGATCTTACTAGAAACTATATATATGTATGTATGTATGTGTGTGTATTCAGTCCTTTTTTATAGAATGAATATCATTTATTCTTGTTTAGAACATTTCACATTAGGCAAACTCACATACTAATTATGGAAGCTGTACTTGATCAAGGGAAGCTAAAGCAATACGTATTACATGTCGAGAACAGAATAGAACCGAAAATACCCAGTGAAACAGGAAATGCGGATCAATCTCTGACGTCATATCGAAAGTTTTAGAAACTTCTACGGATTATTGTCGAAGTGATTTATATGCGTGATGGTTGGTATGAATTTGAATTTTGATTTTTGGAATTAAATAAAACATTAAAAGAAATTAAAAATAAAATATTTTAGCGGCTTCATTACAGACTTTTACACAGAGAGGGAGAGACTCATATATATAGTCAATAAAAGATATCACTTAATGAAGTATATAAGAAAAATAAATTTTAAGTCAAATGGTTGGCTCGAGTTCTGATTATATCGAAGACCCTCCCAGCAGAATAAATGGAAGCTGTGGCACATTGAATAGAAAGAGAGTTCAAAGTTTTCACGTGGTGTGGAAATAAAGTGAAAGAGGTAATTTTTTTATATCGCTCTTTTCACCTGAGCGTGGCACAAAAATTAACCTTTTCGCAATGTCTTCAATAATTTTGATATCATTTATTGTGATAATAACGGATAATATCATTTAATTCTACAAATTGTACAATGAGTATTTAATCCCTCAATTAGTTTAGTTTAGTTTTTATTAACGTCGCACTAGAAGCAACACGAGGGCTATTGGCGACTGACCTCGTAATTTTGAACCTCGGTCAAGTGACGAGGACGACACCTGAGCTGGAACCCCCTCTCCTAACATCCACACCACGCCACGGGATTTAATCCCTCAAAGAGCAACATTCGGATAAGGAAAACATTGTGCACATGAAATTTAACTATGACTCCATGCAGTGGTGTAAGGATGGGGAGATAGGATAGTTGTAACCCCCCTCATAAGGGTTGTTGCTTTATGCTGAAATTTTAAAACTGAAACTTTTTTATACAGATTTTTTTTAATATTTTTTTCAGAAACTTTAAATTTTGAAATCCCGTATTCCATAAACATTTTTTTTTCACTTTGAAAATAAACAATGAAATTTGAGATTAACTTTTAGATACGAGTGGAAGTGGGCGAAACCCTCTCCAACGAAAAATTTCTCCCTCACTTTATATTTTCATGTAGTATGTAATAGAAATTATGATGATGTTGTCTCAGATGTCTGAATGAAAGTCATGATGATTTTGTCTTCCATGTCATCTAAGCGTGATTCGAAATTACGATTAGGCTAATATGATGCTAATTAAAAACAGCAATCTAATCAAAAATTTAAAAAATGCATACTATTGAGACATTTATTTCTAGCATTAATGTAATGTAATAGTTCGTAACAAAATTTAGCCTGCACATTTATTACTTACACATAAACCGCTTACAAAGACAAAAACTTTTTACACCTTCGTCTTTACAATGGCAAAGAAATATAATATTTGACTGTAAAATGCTTAAAAAGTCAAAGAAGTTTAAACACTCAATTTCTTTGTAAACTGCTTGCATATACAAATAATTTTAAATATCCTCCTTCACTGTAAACTGAGTACAGAAACAAACAAAAAAAAAATTAACTTTTTACTCCACAGTAAACTGCTTGCTAAGACAAAAATTTAAACATTCTAATTCTTGGTAAACTGCTTGCAGAGACTAAAAATTTTTTACTTTATTCTGCACTGTAACATACTGAAAGTATTTCAATGTAAATATATTAACTACAGTGGCATAAGCATCAAGGCCAAGTTTTCTGAGTCATGTTTGATGCATACATAAGATGTGTTCTGTATAATGATTATCATAAATGTTTGGCAACCCTGGATGGGTCATGGCCTTCTTAAAAACCCTTTCTCTCCTACCTGGTTTTTTTCTCCCTCTAATCTATTGAATTTCTATAGTCCGTAACCTTGGTTATCACTTTTGCTTAGTACCTGCATTTCTCTACACTAGGACTGGGGTCTTTCCCAAGACGGATGGCCACAATTCAGTTACTTTTTACGAAATATGGTTGCACTAATTTATATATAATTTAATAAGCCCACTTATATTCTAGAAACGTCAGCTTGATACACTTAAAATAATTTATGATTTTTTTAGAATTCTAACTACGATTTTGATTAACCGAAATGATTTACTCTATTGCATCGAAATAATTTACTCTATTAAATGGTAAAAATATCAGTTAATTGATATTCCAAACAAGCACATACTTCTATCAAATTTGTAGATCTCAGCGATCTCAGCTATACCTAGAAAAATATCATATATTTTCGTAGGATTTTAACTTTGTGTGTTGTATAGTTTTGGGAAGTATGTGTTGTATGAGAATGCTGGATAGACAAATAGAAGGAGAGCGCTTAAACTCTCAAGTGATCAATATAAAAATAAAAACTGATCAAAAAATAAATAAGAACTATCAATATAAAAAGAAACTTCGCTAACTTTATATGCTAACATTTTTTTTTCCTGTTAGGTTCACGAAAAAGTAGAAATATTCAAAGTGAATATTAATTAGCATGAAGTAAGCGTCCTTCTGAACCCCAGCTTCAGAGAAGTAATTACTATCAAGAAAAGAAAATACCTTCTTCAAATTCTAATGCCCTTTTATTTTCACAAGCAAAACATTCTAAAGTACAAAAACGTTGCCGAATTTAACAACAAAAAGGATATATATATATATATATATATATATATATATATATATATATATATA
>BMAW01051874.1:792546-834416 GCA_019974015.1 Nephila pilipes
AAAAAATATATATATATATATATATATATATATATATATATAAAAGACGATTCCACCAAAAAATGAATTATTAAAATAAGAGCAAACGATTTAAAATTAGAATTGTTAAATTAGACAATAATTTTCTGTTAGGAAATGAAAATAAAAGCAGACAAAAAAAATATTAAATTAAATACATCTCAGTAATGTCAAAAAACCTTAAAAGATAGAGCGAACTAAATGTAATTATTATAATCATAATGTAATATAATGTCAACCTTTTGCATCTAACATACAAATCCTTTATTTTATGCTCACGCATTTTTGTTGACGCCATTTCCTCAAAACAACAACAGGGCAGCACATGTTAATATTTATAACACCCCATCTAGTTCTAACTGTGGCTGAAACTTGGTTAATATTTTTTTTTGGCAATATATCAAAAAATAAAAAAAAATAGTTTGATAAAATTGCAAAGAATTTCTACGGCAAAATTTGAATTATTTCAAACATCCACACTCGACGACTGAGGAGGATGCTATTCTCCACCCCAATCTCTAGCTATTGAAATTATTATGTTTCAGGAAAAATTATTAACCTTTAATTCTCGATATCCGTTATATACCAATAATCAAGGGTATGGAGTTAAATCATTACAGTGCTTGTATATTATTCCCTCCCCCCTCAAAAAAAATACGTATGAACCTGGATTAAAGAATAAAAGTTTCTTTTTAAAGATACTTGGAAATTGAAGAAAAACATTTATTACTAAATTAATTTGTATAAGTTTTCATGGTATGAAATTTTTAAAACAGTCCCTTAAATGTAGCGAAGGGTTCCCAGGACATGTTGAACAGTATGTTGATGCTTGTTTTGCGTCCTTCAACGATTTGCCTTTTGGAACGTACTCAGCATCATTAATGAAACAGCGCTAATAATAAGCATTTTGCATGCATACTTATCATTTGAAGACGTATAAATCGACCGATATATTTGTATATGACTCTAATGATATTCATAAAAAAAGACACAGTTGAAGTTACATGAATTAAGATCGATGTGCTTTATAATAAATTTTAATTCTTAAAACCATCATATAGAAATTTCAATGTCTATCAAATGAAAAATTGATCAAATTTAGTGAACTATCAAATAGTAAAGCATAAAAACCTATTAGTTTATGAATAAATACTGAAACATGAATGTTGATTATTCGGACCAAATGATGCACTCTTACATTTAAAAGGAATATAAATAACATAATGTGAAAGCTATGATTGTATATCAGTATGTTTTATATCGATAATCTATAATTTCGTCATAAAACTTCGTGTAAAATCCGCAGTATACTGAAGATAATTAAAATGTAAAAATTAGACGCATTTGCAAACATGAAAGGTTTTTCACTGTTTGAACGAAAAAGTATTTTAATAAACGAAACTTTTTATTTTCCATCGATTTAGTGGTAGGAATCAAATGCATCATGACTGATTCTTTTTTTTTTTTAAAAAAAAAGGAAATATTTTAATGATATAAAGAACAAGACAAAATCAGAGGCTAAATTTCGCAGTTTAAACAAATTTCGAAAATTTAGATATAAAGAATATGTAAGCCTTTTATACTTTGGTTTAAAACAAATAAGTTTATTTCTTTTACTCACAGCACCTAATTTACGAAGACTCGTAATTAGATAATTCAGTATAAGTTTTCAATAAAAATTATTTGACAACACACGTGAAGTAAAATGTTTAAAATAATATTAATAAACTTCTATGAATAAGGAATGAGTTTACAGCATCAAATGTAATAAAAAAATGTTTTAAACTCAACCGCATGTAGAGAGAAAGAAATAAATTTCACGTGTAAAATATTTGTATTGTAGAAGGAAAATCATGTTTCATTAAATGTTAATATTGATATAATTTTACTTTTAATCTAATTTTTTGTAATAGTGAGAGGATAAAAAAGTTTAATGCATTGTTCCATTAATAATATATTTAATGATGTATAGAACATACTTTACTATATTATTAAGGTATGTTTATATATATATATACTTTAACAATACATTACTTAAAGCACGTAAAAGATAATACAAGAAAATATACTAAAGAGATAGATTTTTGAATTTTGGAATGATGAACCAATGCAGTCAATTGGAATATTTGATGGGATTTACCCATGAAAGCAGGGTTAAAAATTCAATGATAACTTTGTTTTTGGTATATATTTCCAATAAAATATTTTACAGGCATCTTTTTATTCCCATCTTGTAAATGAGTCCTTCTACAACATATTGGTTTTAATTGCGAATGGATCCAGCTGTCATTACTGGGGTAACTAATTCTTTTTCGGAGGTCAAGAGCCTGTAGCCCTTGAGCTCAACCAGTTATTATGCTCACCATCTGCTTGCGAATAATGATGTATATAGAATGTCGAAACCAGACAAAATTACATTTCGAGCAGATTAAGAACTTTATCGAATAATCATTCCTCAGTACTTGCTCAATTAATTCCATCTGCCATCTTTAGATAAGACATTCACTCCGACTAAAGATCAGTGGAATCTTTCTACAGAAGATGAGATTTCGTTTCGAACTCCAGACTGCATTGGAAAACTTTATTAAATTACTCTCTGTTCGCTCAATGAATTCCATCTGCCATCTAAAGATAGAACATCAAAATCATCGAAGAGATTCGACCGCATCTTTCGGCAGACGATACCAGGCTTCACCTGGCCCCAATTCTGCAGTTCCAAAACACGAGACAGTATGTCCCTTGCTCACAGCTGTGGAGGTGCTAGACGCGTGCACGACAGCTGTGAGCACGGAGACAAAAGGGGGGAGGGATTCGATAAATAACGGTCTACCTCTTACCTCTTGACGCCCCTTTCATTTTTTTTCACTGCCTTTACATTAACACAAAAAGGGAACACACGACAAATACTGTAGCAGACCGTTTTCTGCCACCCAAGGTAGATCTGCGACCCTCCCTTTCTTATTCTATTGGTAATCACATGACGCCCCCCCCTCCCCATTCTATGAGCATAAATGTGCATAAAAAATGAGGAAATGTTTGGTAGAATGAACAGGGGGGGGGGGGGGAGTTTTTTGATGCTTCCTCTTAGAGAATAGCTTTGATTTTTGAACTTTAAGCCATTAAAGTGCGAAGTGTGTGTGATTTTAAATGTTATCGGAATGGTGTATGCAACAGTTTTTTTTCTTCGAAGAGTGGAAATCATTGATTTATGACTATTTTAAAATGTTTTCTCTAACAAGAGAAGTATTTAGAATGAAGTAGCTATATATAAAAGTTTAACGACTCAGGTTATACATTATTTAGAACGGATACAAATTAGTAAATAGTTTATGTTTTAACTGCGTTTGTTGATTGTTGAATCACTTTTATTTTGTTGAATGATTCTATAAAAATAATTATTCGAATAAACAATAATTTTTATTAATAAAAAATTCGTTGTTTTAGTTTAACATAAAACCTTAGTGAAAATTTCTAAGGAATACTGTCAATTAAAAATTTTTGCTACAGATAAAAAACATTTCACAAAAAATTAAAAAAATTGTTCATCACATTAGCCGCACCTATTCAATTATTGAAAAAGTAAAAAAATAATCATTAATTTATCACGTAAATAAGAAAATATTTTTCCAAGAAAACAACAATTTATTCTCTCTCCTTCTTTCTCTTTTGATAAAATAATATATTATTTTAATTATTTCTTACCATTCCTTTCGAAACAATAAATTCAACTTGAATTTGAATTAAATATCAGCAAGACCACCGATCTTGCACTGAAACCACAATTGAATGATGTTTTCAAAATTTTGTGAGCCATTTAAATTGTTCACAAAATATACTTATATTTTGATTAACACAGATTTAGAGTTTCAAGTCTTCTTTGTTCTGTTCTATTCATAAGCTATTATTCATATAATGAAATAAGAATGAAAGTTTTTTAACAGAATTCGTATATCGTTTTCAATTTTATGAAAATACACGTTATTTTTCATTCCTTATTAAAATCTAACATTTTCAATATTAAAGCTCATTCAGTAAATAAGCACCATATTTCTTTCATATGCAAGATAGCTAAGCCTAAACAATACATTTCTTCTTGATTAATAGATTAGAATTGGTTCATATTATTTGCGCAATGAATAGGATTGCAAACATTTCACAGATACTATATTTTTTTATATTTTTTCAAATCATGGGAAATAAGCATATACAAACCACCTTATAGCAAAAAAAATTATTTAGTCTTTTATATGTCCGAATGGAGTTACTTGAGAAAATGCTAAGTTCTCCTATATTCATATCTAATTTAAACTAATTAAAACTTCTAAAATGTTCAGAACAACATCATTTTTCTTGCTGAGGAAATGACTTAAAAATAATTTTTTTTTCACATTAATCAATTATAATCTGAGCAATTTGTTTTATTGTTACAATGGTTACTTTTTCGCTTTAAAATTTATGGATCCTTGTACTAATAAAGAAGGAATAATAATGAAATTTAGTTTAATTTAGTTATCAATTAAGATTTAAATTAAAATAAAAAAATGCATACTAAAATCTTACAAAAGTGATAAAAAATGTAGTAATAAAGATTTTTGCTTAAAGAAAACTAATTTTAATTTAATGAAATCAACGTATAAATTAAATAGATTAATTAGGTTTTATTCTTACAGCTATGTAAGAATTGGATTTGATTTAAATTCTATGGAGATAAAAATGGGAAAATTACCGTCTCTTTTGAAATAAAACTAAAAGAATTCTATATTTTGAAAGAAGTATGGGGAATAATTTAAATTAATGTTGTTTAATTAAATCTCAAGAAATGCATTTCAGAACAAAATATAACTATTCAAGGAAAGTTTTAAAAATTAAACTGGATATAAATATATTTATTGACATATGTGATTATCATTCTTTTGCTTTCTTTTGTCTTGTACTAAAGCAGCGTATACTTAAAACAGAATTATATTTTTCATACGAATAAATCATATCAAATTAAACTGAAATGTTTATTTTAATGTAAGTATGGTAAAAGTGTGTATTATTTTCGGTTCATAACGCTTCATTTAGTTTCATAACCTTAAGACTTGAATTATTTTTTTATGAATTTTCTTATATTCTAAAAAAGAGAAAACTCTCGAAATATGATTTTTTAAAAAAAAAAAAAAAAGAAATCTGACAATTTTTCTTTCGTTTCCAAAGATTATTTTTAAAATTAGTTAGATGCTATAATACACAGAATTAAGCATGAAAAAAAAAATATATCTATAATAGCACAATAATGAAACACAAATAAATTGAACTAATACAGCTCTTATTTGTTTTAAAAAAATTAACAGCCAAATTTCTTTCTGGACTGAAATGTGCAATTTGATTTATCTTAGAGTAACTCTGACATTTTGTTGCTAGCCAAATAAAAAATTGCTCTGTAGGTCTCTTTTTTGTTAAAGAGGAAAAGTCGTGGCACTTTAAAAAATGTGACCCTGCTTATCCATGACAAAAAGGATGAGTACTTCTCAACTCTTAGGGAAATGGAAGACAACAAATAAAGCCCTGGTATCTTCTGCAATCTTCTTGGAAGCAATTTTCCCGCGCGAACACTGCTACCGAGGATGACAAATCCTGCGAACAAAAGAGTTCTTTTTCGAAAAGAACCAGAAAGAAGGAGAGAGAAAGAAAAAAAAAAAAAAGAAAGTGAACACTCTAGTTGGGGGAGTAGCAAATCTGGTCGCAGATGGCGAATGAAAAAGCAAAATATTGCGTATTAAAAAAATAAAGCTGGAGAAAAACTGTCTTGATTTTTTATTCCATGCTTTTTTTTTTTTCTTTCTCTCGCATTTTTGTCTTTGCAAGGGGAAAAAACATTCTTGTTTATACAGGATGGATATTGGACAAGGTCCATATTGTTCTAAAGATTTGGCAAAGTAAAGAAGGCTTCAGAAATGTGAAACATGAAAAGATCAGAGGATTTACATTGATGCCGCTAGTTGTTAAAAGAATTTTTTTAGTCTTTATCGAATTTCATTATTAATCATTTTGTTATTATTTCTTTCCCATTTCTTCGAAGGGAAAAAAAATGCCAATACTGGAATGAGAAAAATGTATAGTGTCATAGCAGAAGTATTTATACTATTTTCTTAGATTCAACCAAGTTATACAGAAATTCGAATAAATAGGATCACAATAAAAATGAAAGTGATTTTGGATTAAAAATAACTTAATTTTCTTTCTTAATTAGAAAAAAATATATACTTTTAAAAATGTTAAAAACCATTGTACATAAATCCAACACGCATCGAAGAGGAATGCATTTAAAGAAAATTTTATATGTTGTTATTTGAAATTTTTCATTCCTCATTTTACAGATAATGATATTGAGATAAATTAAAAATTTATTCATGATAAGAGAACGAAGTGAGAAGCTTTTGATACACGGCTCAAAATAATGGAATTCCGAGTGGAAACTCTTGGGAAAAAAACTTTGTTATAATTTTCTTTTGTAGTCAAAGAAAAAAGAAGTCAAATCTGAATTTGATTTAATAACAAAAGTTTAATGTTTTTAAACAATAGAAAAATTATTTCAAATAATTAGAACTACATATATATATATATATATATATATATGAGTATTTCTTCTTCTGAAATTTCTTTTTGAAATCAATAGCTCTAAGGGTTTTAATTTATTTTTAAAGAAATATTGAAGATCATTCATTTTTATATGGGAGGCAAGCCGCAATTAGCGGAAGCTTACAACACACATGCTTAGATGACAAGAAATAGGATGAAAAAAAGTAAATGGCGATCTAAACCAGAGTTTTTATTTTGACAACACGTGATTTATGATTTGAGTATTCTTGACAAAAGTTGAAGTTGCAGTAATGAATCGGGAGCTGATTGGTAGGGACAAATTTGTTTGCCGTTAAAAGGAGAAAGCAAGTTTAAAAAAAAGAAAGTGTTAACATGGAAAACGTTGATTCATTGCTAAAGATATCTTTGTCGAATTCATTAAGAACGAACTTGGAAAAATATCTGTTCTTTATCATTTAGGATAAGAGAGTGTACCTGCTGTAACTTGTGTGGTTTGAACATCAGTTGTTTTCTCAACATTTTCGAAACCGTCGTATGAGGCATTTGCAGTTCCCGGCTGGATCGTCGAGTTGAATTTTTCGAATTTAATGAATGTTTGTTTAATAAGTTCTATATTCTCTTCAGACACAAGAAGCCTACCAGAACTTCTGCTTTTGCAAATTCATCACTTTTCAGAAAACTGATGAAACCAACGTGAGTTACTCCATCTATTGGGAAGATAAATAGCGTATTTGGGATGAAAGCTCTTTGAACAGACGTAACCTATTCACTTTTGTTAATTCAGTGACACAGAACACCTTTTATTTGTTCGGTTTTCTTGGTGTGAACTAATTAATGAACTCACGTGGGTAGTATGTCAGGTTCTTGTAAGGCTCGTAACGCTATCTCCAGCCAAATTAAGAGCTTAGAACATCTTATTTAATACGATTTGTAGAATGATGCGCTTCTTGTTTTATCAATAAGATATAACCCTGCAAAATTCGGGTGTTCTTTGGTAAAAACCCTATATTATGTATTTTTATAATTAAAAGAAACTGAGCTTTAACTTTCCCCCGAGTTAAAACCAATATAGATACAATCAAGATACCTGAAAACTTAATAAATTCCTCATTACTTGAAAAAATATTTAGTATTTACAGTTTCTAAGAAAGTACTTTAATAACATGTGTTCAAATTTAATCTTTAAGAATGATTTCAATTACAATGCTCAATTTTATAATGAATTACAATCTATAAGCCAAAAATTAACAAAAAAAAAAATGGTTGTTATTGTATACTTGAACTACATTTATGCATTAATTGTATCTGTTCATAATTTAATTCTGTCTGTAAGCAAGTAATTGGATTGGTGTGAAAATTTTAAGAGAGTGGTGCCAGCTCAGGTATCATCCTCGTCAATTGACCAAAGCTCAAAATTTCGAGGTACATCAATCATAGCCCCGAATTGCTTCCAAGTGCGACGTTAAAAATTTATCAACCTACATGCACGCACTTTATACATTCTTGTATTCAAAAAAATGTTGATAAAATTTAAACAATGTTCCTCTTTATTAAAATTTTACTTTTAGTTATAGTCCTAGGATAAGAATGCATCTACAATGTGATAATTTTTCTACCATTTTATTAAAAATATAACCAAATAGCTGACACTTCAGGCAGAAAATAATTAAATTATTTACTTAATAGTTATGCTCTCTATTCATTAATAATATTACTGTGCTCTTGCAGGGATGTAGTAAAGTAAAGAGGAGGATTTAAATATGTAAGATAATTATGTTCCTTTTATCTTGATAACACTTTTAAAAGAAATGCCAGTAAAATTTTTTTGAGTTTGTAAAATGTTCGCCAAGAAACTCGTAATCATTAAAGATGAAAGGAAATTCAAGGAGCTTCAACTTAAATAGATTAACTTGAAAATTAATTTTTCTAACGTTGTGTGATTAAATATATATTTAAATATTTTTAATATATACGGTATGTACTAAACAGTGATCCAAATATTTTCTTCGTAAGTAATGAATATTCAGTATTTCACACCCACTTATAATCTTAAATAATTTTTTTAAAGACATTCGAAATAAGTAATTTTAGCAAACAGAATTGATTATCTTTATTTCCTTCTTAGCATGAAATAATAAATTAATAAGCCAATATTTAAGTATTTATTTAGAAAAGCATAAACTTAATCCTTTATTTCTGAAAAGTTAATTTCGTCCTAGAATTATCGAATTAGTTATTGATGGCGGAACCAGTCACTGCCAAAAGGACCTGTCTTAGGTGGTAAGCAGATGCCTAAGGTGGCAAAATTTATGCGAGGCAAAACCGCCTGAAATAGTGTGCAAAGCAGATAATTAATAAACATAACCCACAAAAATATATTCCGATTACTTCAGAAGCTGAAACTTTGCCAACAAAATAGATGTAGAAAAAAACTTTGAATTGACTAAACCCCATCATCATGTCCGGAATACAAAACGAAATTTTTCGAATAAAATTTTAGAAGAACCGATACAAAATAAAAATGTAAAATAGAATTTTTTTTATTTGAAGAAAATTCGGCCAAATTTGAGCAATGCCCTAAGAATTTTGATAACGCTGCATATAACTGTTAGAAACTGGGGAAAGAACTTTTCCTAACTTAAAAGTAATAAAAAATTATTTAAGAACTATGTCTACTCAAAATCGTCGTAACGAGTTATCAATGATTGTCAGTGAACAAAGTTATAAATTAAATTGAGTTATAAATTAAATCTGAAAGAAGTTATTCGCGATTTTTCGGAAAAAGAAACTTTCAAAAGAGATAGTTTTAATTTAGGCTTAGACTTAGTATATTATTATATTCAACTCATTTATCGTTTTAAAAACACATTTAAAATATCTCTGAAAATAGTAAGTGTCAAGTTTATTTTGTAAGTTCGTTGTGTGTTAGTTCGTTAAAAATCTGAATTTTGTTTTTCAATAAAGCAATTTTCCTTAAATCTGCATTTGCATTATTGTCTTAATTCAATTATATGTCCCTTTTCTGGTTAACATAGCTCTTTTATTAAAAAAAAAACCCACTCTGTTCTTTTACCTCTAATTTTAAAGTTAAAGCTCGAAGAGCATTATTTTTGAGATTCCTCTACTGTGTCAAAAACGCCAGAGCCGGTCTGCTGCGAAAGACAGACGATGAGGACAACACATGCTCTTATCTTATTCGCCTAATTTCCGCATCACGCCCGTAAGATAAATATTTTCTTAAGACACACATATTACCAGTACAAGCCAGTCACGAAATTCGGACCAGGTATGATCTGGGCTTGGTCGGCAAATTTTAATGCTTCGAGTTTGCCGTCATAGGTCTAGTTTGGATTTTAAAAATGTAATTAAAAGAAAGTGTGACATGGTCTCGAAGAGTTAAGTAATCTCTCTCTCTAGGTATTTGGATAAAGTTTATTCTGTATATTAATTGATCCAAATGTATGTAATCTAATAAATTATAACTGTTTATACTGATTTGTTGGTTTCAGGAAGTTTCATTGATTGAAGTAACCCACACTATCGTAAGGTTTTAATTGCGATCCCAGGTATTACGAAGCTTTAATTATTACAGAAAAATAATAGAGTTAGGAAGTGAATTTTTATTTATTATTCTTAAAATTTCTCTTCACATAGTTACCATACAGAATTATACATTTTCAGTAACTCTCTTCGACAACACCAGAAGTTAAATACGCCTTATTAACTAGTCCGATAGTTACGTCTTTTTCAGCCTGGTTGGTATAGGAGTAATAAAAAGAGACCGGTCAACCTTTCTTCGGATCCACTGGTCCAAGGTTCGGATCCCAAGCTCAAGAAAAATCTCTCCCCCTCTATGGGGTCGAAATAACCCCTATCATTGAAGTGGGGACTCAGGACTTGAAAACTAGAAAGCAGCACAGCCTGTAACTACTAATTGCATATACCCCCGACGCAAACTACTTTCCTCTGTATGTCTAACTGAGACAACTGCACATAAATCATGACCAATGATATCTTGGCTCTGGCACAAGTGTCGACGAGACCCGCCACTCTACTCGAGACAGCCGCTGATTCAAATGAAAACTGTTCCAAGCAAAACTCGATTCAAAAATGAGGAGATATATATCAATTGTAGTAATGGTTGAAAAAATCAAAAAGAAAGCAACTTTCTCTGCAAATACCAATGCTTCTCTTAGTATCATCACGATGATACTAGAGGGGGAGCATGCTGCGACTCTCTTCGACTATAACGCCTAAGTTAAAGACGCTTTATTGACTAGCCCGAATGAGACGTTTTTTCTATTGTAGTTTTGTTTGACACAATCATATTCACAGTATTGTGCGCTTTGATTTGTGTTTTTGACATCAGTTTTATCCCAATATATATATATATATATATATATATATATATATATATATATATATATTTAAAAAAGTCAAAATGTATCGAGTTCAAACCAGTGGAATTAAGCGTGAAACGTAGCAGTCTTTGACCGATCTACATTTAAGTTGACCTTACGGGTATGTTCTCGTATCTTCGGGGCCCGACTTGAAAAATCAGGTCTGTACAGGATTCTACCGAGAGGACTTTGAGGCATAGTTCGGTTGAACGGGCAATAAACCTCATTATTCAGCATGGATGGAATCAGGACTTGAACTTATGACCCTCTAGCTAGAAGATCCACGATCGTACAATTAAACAACCATGACTCCTATTTATGCGAAAGTCATCTATGTAAAATATTACATTCAGGAATAAAAATAATTTTTAGTATTTTGTTATTATATTAGGTCGAATCGTAAATAACTTCAGTTTTTTATAATAGAGATTTATTTTGCTGTCATTAAATAATAAAATTACATTAATTTATTATGTATTCACCACTATTACGTATAACCTTCTCCCAACTTCTTGGCAGCTTATCGATTCCTCCTTTATAAAATGTGGTTGATTTGAACTGGAAGAAATTTTTTCTACTTGATGTTCCTGGTTTTCAGAACTGAATGCTTTTCTATTCAAAAAGTTCTGTAAAAAACAGAAGAGGTGGTAGTCCTTCGGAGCAAGGTTCGAGGAGTACTGTATGTGTGGAAAAACACATCATACAGGATCATGTATTTTTTCTTGAATTACTAAAATAATGAGGTTTTTACGATTGATAAGCGCAAGACGATTTTCATGAAATTGCTCTTTCAACTGAAAATATGAATCTCAGTAATTATTAAATTTAACTTCAACGACTCGCGATGAATTATAATTCGTTAATCCGACCATACACAAGATGAAAGTAGATGTTTGTTTTCGGATATGGTATGGGTGGTTTGATTCTAATCAAACCACTGTCTTTTTCGGACGATATTGTCAAAGATAACCCATTTTTCCAACTCCTGTTATAATCCTATCTAAAAAGATTCGAATTTTACCCGTGAGAGCAAATTTGTGGCAATTGACATGCAACTTTCTTTATTCCATTCTCTGAAATTATGAGGTACCATACTCCTAACTTCTCCAGGTGGTGGTAAATAATTGACAGCGATGTATTCAATAATTCTGTTATAACTCTTGTTGAATGATGCAGAATTTTCTCCAGAATTGAATTGAAAAGGCTGACGTCAAGGTCGGAAAGACGTTCTGTCCTCGGTTCGTCTTTTTAGATTGTATCTCCAGCACGGGGAATTTGACAAACCAATTTCTAATTGTCCGATCGGTTGTTAGTCTTTCACCATATACACTGGATACATTTTCAGCTGTCCCCTTAGCACAAACACCGTGTTTAAATTCTCAAAGTATCACATGACGAATATGTACTTTTTCACTCTCTATTTTAGAGGTTATGAACAACAGTTTAATACAACATGCACCACTCAAAAATATTGTCAAAAAGCTAACTGAATCTTTATCTATTTAGTGAAAGCAAAAACTCGTTAATTCCGGTGACTCATAGTGGGTAGATACGGATCTACCCAGCTATATTCGAAATTATTTGACTCACTCTGATATTTAATTTAGAAACCCTTTGATAATAAATAAATGTCTTATACAAAAGGAAAATTGAATAAAATGAATTTTTTCTTTCGAATTGTTCTCTTAAATGGAAAAAAAAAAGTGAACGCATGAAACGAATGACAGAATAAAAAAAAGTGGTAAAATGAAAATAAAAACGAAAGACATAAAAAGGAATTAAAATTTGATACACAGTTTGAAATCAATTCGATGCTGTATATAAGACGGGATTTTCTTCTCCCATTTTCATTATATCATTTGTCATATACAGAAAATAAATTTCGGTTATTTATTAGAATGATTATTTTTTTTAATTTACAAAATATAATAAAATTAATTAAACATTATTCACTTAATTTTAGAAAAAAAATTAGTTCTTGAAAGTTTCATGGTTTTTGTTTCTTGTATCAGTAGAAATTAAAATTTATAATGAGCATTTTCATTTAGACTGAAGAATATTTCTTTTTGTTTAAATAAATTATTTTTCTCAGGTCATGAAGCAAATTTTGTCATACAAGACTTTTTCTGCGTTAAGCATTGCAAAGAATTAAAATATAAAATTACCTGCAAACCAAGTAAGAGTATGCACTTTTCTAAAAAAATTATTTGCCTAACTATTAGTCAAGTACCACTCATTAATAAATTTTTGGAACTTAAATTAATTAATTAATAGAAATTTTTAGAAATAATTAGGCATAAACAATTCTAATTTTAAAAATTCTTTTTACAATTTGAACAAACGATACTCCTCGCAAAGAGCATTTTCACTGAAATTATAAAACAAGATTATTTATTCTAAAAGCTGGCTATTTTTTTTTTAAATATGGAAAAACAAAACTATAAATTAGAACATTTATTTCACATAAAAATTGCCCTATAATCATGTTTTGATTATTATGTTTAGAAAACATCATATCTATCATAATACTTCTAATCTCTATTTGAATAAATTCATTTTTTTTAAATAGGTTCCATATGTTTTACTATACTATACACGTATAGTCAAATGCATCAATCATGTAACAATTGTTTCAGTGACTATCCTCCTTAATATTTCAATTTCTCCAAAATCGAACATATCTCCTATCAAATAATCGGATTTCTTCTTCCCCCTATTTTTCCTACCCATCCTTTTCAACCAATAGAGAAACAGCGCTGACCCAGTGTCAACCAATAGCAAAACAGACTTTTCCAGTTTCAAATCCAACCACTGTTTCTTCATTTTCAGTCACCTTTATGTTAATTTCATTCCGTCTTCCTTGCTTCTCCTTGAAACACCCGCGTTCTTGACCTCTACCTAGGTTGACTTCGCTTCAGTGGCGTTCAATTCGTAGTTTTTTTTCTTCTTTTCCTTCCTTTTTTCTCCCTTCAGGAAAGGATAGTAAAATCCTAGATACTCAATTTTCTCTCTTAATCGTAAGACCTTTTTAGGTCATTTAACTTAATCTTTGAGAATTACTACCACTATTTTTAGTGTAGTAATTTCATTATTATGTATAAATTTCACCAAAAAAATTCCTGAAATTCATTTATTGGGTCAAAAATAAATAGATAATTAAAATATTTTTTAAAAAAAAACCAAATTTTTCATGTTCTTTCCTTACATGCTTTTCGCTCCGTGCTTCGGCACAATTTTATCTATTTCTTTCCACACTTTCTTACTGTTTTAATGAGCCGAGTACAACGTCTTACCAGGCTGGTACTTAGAAATTATGTGATTGCTGTTGCGTACAATATCAAATGGATTTTTTTGAATTTTATTTGAAAGTGAAGAATTGTGTGTATGCTCATTTATATAGACTATTTCTAAGAACACTGTATGTGATTATAACATACAGAGGTATAATTATCTGTTATAACATCATGAACTTATAATAATATATGTATCCTCTTCCATCTAAAAAGTGTTCCGAGCTATTCATTATGGATCTCTATCTATGGAGAAAAATCTTCCAGAGATAATCTTCGTTAGACCTTACTTTATAAGAAATTGCTTTTGGATTTTCTTTTTCCGTCACCCTTTTTTGTTTTATATTTGGTTCCTTAGCTAACTTTCATTCATTAACTTCACTGATGTTCTCAAATTACTGAAGCAATGAAGCTCAAATAAATGATGTTGCACAATCTAGAATTGAAAATAAACGCATTTTGGAAAAAACAGAAAACGCATGCTTAGAATTTTGTGTCTATTAATATTTTACTAAGCTGACCTCCAGTGAAAAATGGAAACTAAACGCGGCTTTTTCACAGCATTCGGACCCTCAAAAGGTTTCGCACCCAATCGCTAATTAGTGCATAAATCTCTGTTCATTCCAGATATTCCAATTTTTAATGAGACAAGGTATTTATTGCTACGTAGCTCGTCCCAACAGAAAATGTAATATTTACTCGTATATAGATTCTTAATATGCATCAAAAAATAATAGTATCTTTTACTACATTTGAAAATAAGTTAAATATAGTATGCTAGATGCGGATATTAAATAAAGAGACTGACGTGATGTAGAAGAAATTCACATACGCCAAACACCAGCGACCGACAGTTGTTTAGGGTGAAACCTTCTCTTTCGAATACAGTATCTCTCCTTTCTGTAAACAAATTCGTAGCCTTCGTTCGCATTAGTGTTATTTTTTTATAAGTTAAAATAATAAGTGAGCAACGAATTGTTGTGAAATTTCACATGAAACTTGGAAAAACCGCTACGGAAACTTATAATTTTTTGAAATGAATGTTTATCGCGTGCACATGTTTTTGAGAGGTTTAATCCTTTAAGCAGTTTGCCCGTACAGTGTACGTGCTACTCGAAATTGGCCTCTTCTGGTTTGCCCGTACGGGCATCGATATTTTCTCCTTTCCTTTTCTGGATTGCCCGCATTTTTCATTATTGAAAGAGACTATTTAGTATTATTATTTTTCAACAGATGGCGTGGCTTGTCCATGTAAATGAAATGCTTTTCATCCGGGTTTTTATATGTAGCAGGAAAGCGCTAACTTTTCTTTGAAATTTTTGTTCTACTGTATGCCGTGCTTGTGAATTTATGGAAATTATGGATGGAATAGACGACGAAAATACTTTCTTGTTAGATGATGAACTACATTCTGATACAGATACAGATATTTCTTCTAATTATTTGGATTATTCCTCAGATGACTCGTGCAGTGAGCTCAGCTCTGATGAAGATTCGAGTTCTTCTTCTTTTTTCTCTTCCCCTCTTGGAATTATATTATTTTATAAAAAATGTAGGGAGAATCCACCAATCAAATTATTTATTTTAATTTTCCCTCTCACTTGGAGGGAAAATATATTCTTATGATATTTTGAATATCATAGTATGGTACTTAATTATATGCAATAAAAAAATATGCCTTTATTGGAAGCATTTCTGGTAAAATAATTGACCGCTTAAAGGGTTAAGGGTTTTTAAGATGGCCGAGAAGACGTTGCAGATGATTCACATTCGAGTCTCCCTCCTATGTCATAATCACATGACAATATCCAAAAAATCGGTAATATAGTTCGATCTGACCGTCGGTTAAGTGTTCGAGCGATTGCTGAAACTATAGGAATTGACAAAGAATCCATACGATAATTTTTTTTCCACCAAGACATTGCGCCGACTCATTCCACATTGTCTGTCAAGAGGTTTCTAGCCTAGTACAGAATTCCATTGTTACACCATCCGCAGTATTCGCCTGATCTTGACCTATGCGACTTCTATCCGTTTCCTAAAAAGCAAATCTGCATTAAAAGGAATATGTTTTGAATCGTTGAAGCTGTGAAAAAGAAAGTGGCACACATCCTGAAGGCGCTGACAGAAGACTTCCATTACTGTTTCGAACAATGGAAGATTTGCATGGAGTGTTGTAGGGATAGAGGAGGGGTATATGTCGAAGGTGATAATAATCAAACATGTATGACACCAAAATAAAATGTTTTACAGCATCGGTCTCGTTATTTAAAAGCCACACCTTGTATGTTATATTAATTGAAAGTCGTGATTGCCAAGTGGTAAAAGTTGCAAGCTCCATGGCTAGTAATTAGTGAGCCAAATCATGGGTTCAATTCCGGATTTATGTACTTTCAGAGTAAGTTAATTCATACCAACCCTCTTAATCGATAATCGGTTCAATCAAACGGTGAAAAAAAGTGACTCATAAGGTTCCTATAGCGAAGTCTTGAGTCTACAATTTTGCGTGAAGTTTATTCAATTGTGCAATGGACGTATTATTGTGAAGACGTATACACATAGATGTTTCTATTCAATATATATATATATATATATATATATATATATATATATATATATAGTTGTTTTTACGTGCTATTATAATAATTTATTGTGGAGAAACAAGTTTGATTATGAGTGAAAAAATACAATGTGTTAAAGACAAATAATCTACATTGCCGTTTTTACGTTCGTTTAATTAAAAATATTTTTTAAAGTTCGGTTTGAGTAAACGTCACTTTAGGAGCTATACATGGGGTATTGGAGACAAACCTCGTAATTCTAAACCAAGTTCAAGTTTCAAAGGCCACGATGATTGATGTCTTGTTCTCCTAACAGCCACGCCTTGCCATAGAAGGTCTCTAAAGCTCAATTCCGTTTAACTTACAGCGGCATTATTCTACACGATAATGACTTGGGTAGGAGTTGGATTCCAACTTAATACTCGATATCACTGATCATAGAGTTCATAACTAAATTATTGTTCCTAAAAATACTATTATACAGTAAATATTTGTTGGTCTAATAACAGAATTATGGTTCAATCACAGAGTTATGGTGATTTTTTTCCAGCTCTCCATGTAAATTGATATTCGCAATATTCAATAAAATGAACGGTCATTCCATTATTCGGTTAAAAATCCTACTCCTCTGTAGTATATCAAGAGGGAACTTACTGACTTTTATTTTAACTTTATCTATGCGATAACGTTAATTTTTACTTGTTGTTCCTTCTTTATATTAAAAAAAATTCTTAAGGTTCAATAACAAAATATAATTATTAAGTCTACTTATGAAGTTTCGATCATTAAAAGCAATGTACTTCTGGGAAACATAAATCATTTAGTTTCAGTTATTACAAACAAATATAATTTGAGAACAGTACTTTGCTTGCATGTTTTGTAATTTGAAACTACGAGTAATCTTTCTTACGCAAGCATGTATTCTAGGAAATCATTTCATGCTTGGGAAAAAAAGGAAACGAACAAGTTGCCTTATTGTACCGGGAAATCTTATGTTTCCTGGTTCAGATGATTATCTCATTCGAAACAAGAGACACCCCTCGTTCTATGATAGAGACTGGTGTACCTTCAGCCGCCCTCAAGAAAGAGGAAATTGCCTCCTTTTTGCCAAAATTTCTCATGAAAACATTATTATTACTTGTGCTAATTGGCCTATTGCAGAAATTGTCCAATTTTCTATGAGTCTAGACCTGTTTTAAAAAGAGGATTCTTAGCGACCAACGTATCAGTAAGATATAATTGGAATTTTTTTCAACAATTTTTTAATTAGCTTTTTATTTGTCGTTACATTAAATTGATTTTTCTTTTGAAAACAATTATTTTTAATGTCTCATATAGTTGTTGTTATTATTATAAGGATATTTATTAACTGAAAGAAATAATAGCTATATGAGAGAGAACACTACCCTGCAAATGAATTCTTAAAATTCTAAAGATAATGCGAAGTTATTCACAAAAATATATGATGATCAGTCTTCTATAGAATACAAGCAACTTAATAGTTTTAAGAAATAAAACTCAAAAGAACTTCAAGAGAATGCTTTGCACTTTAACTATATTATAAAACCCAATTCTAATAATGAGGCAATATAAATTTAGAATATTGAATTAAATATTGTGCGTAATAGAATCGTATGTAAGAAATAATGACTATCTTGAACACAATATTAGAACATAAATATTAGAAAAAAAAATATTAGTTAAGATATTAACACAAATATTAATTAGATGATGATATAAAAATTAAATACTTTGTTTTTATTTCCAAATACAGTTTTATATATATATATATATATATAGATCAATGAGGTGGATGTCCTGAAATTTTAATGGATATACCAACAGACCCCCAAAGTTAATTACGTCTCAGCGCTAATTTATTCTTTCCTCAATATCTTTTTAAAAATTATCATCATGCATTATATGATATTTAATGAAAAACCGACCTCTTTAAAATGATGACATTTTTGTATGTATCTGAATTGTAAGTTGAACGTAGACCTCTTGTTCCGTGTGACATACAAAGTTTGTTTATTATTATTACAGAAACAGTTTTCTCGGCATCAGTGGCGAATCCAGGATTTTGATCGGAAGAGGGAGGCACTGAAGTCATAAAAATTTTGTACTGTCGTAATGCCTGCAAATTTTCTTAGAGTGAACAAAGATGCTTTCCTAATCTATTACTGTAAACTATTTATTATCTTAGCTTCGTATATCCCGTGCTTTAGCAAACTGAAAAAAAAAAATCTAAATGACATCTTGTGATGATGATGATATAGGTATAGATAATAGTAATAAATTTTATTTATTATTAAATATTGTTCCAACATTGTCACCAAACTTAAAATTGAACAAGTTAAAAAACGATTTTAAAATCATGAAATAATATTTATATGGCGACTTTTTGTGGCTTAATTTATTCAGTACTTCATTAACATTTATGTTTAATTTACAATACATAGTTCTAAGAACCAGAGTGGAAAGTCAATTTCCACTTCAAGTATTCCTCGCGTATGTATCATCAATCTTCTTAAGATTTTGTAGCTCCTCTCTGGAGTTGTCATAGTCGCTGAAACTATTCTACAAAGCTCGTATGTTGGAAAACATCTCTTTTTCTCGCATGTATTTAAAGCTTCCACTATCAACAATTTGGCGTCTGAAAATTCACTGATTTGTGCTTTCTATAGAAAATATTCTATATCTATTTGTTCACTGGGGATGAAGGCAATATTCTCACCACATATCTTGATCTCATTAATGTTTCCCGAACCAGATATCAAACAGGAAAAGGAAGATTTTAACGGACAAAAAAACTAATTCTGAATTTCTGTAATCAGGGCATCTAAAAATGGGAGAAAGATAGAAATACAATAATACGATTCAGGATCAGTAATATCCTCATTGAACCAATCGACTTCTTGTTTATTTGTTCTCGGAATAATTATAGGCATCCGGTGTTTCTCACACATCGCTCTTTCTTTAGAAAAAGTTTCTGAAAATTATCTTCTGTATTATATGTTAATTAATCTTGAAGTATATGAGCATGCTTTTACCACGACGGCCAAATCTCAAATCATTTTTTGTAGGTAGTTGTTTTATAAAATAATTTTTTTTAAATATGAATTCTCATAGAAAAAGGGAGACCATAAATTTCATTGTGTGGATATAATTGATTCATTTTTGGCACCAGCCGACGACATAGTCAGTCCAATGTCTAATTTTATCTAATCCTTTGCATACAGAATTTCAACGAAAATCACTATAGAGTCATGCCTCTCCATCCATCTTGTGGGGTACAGTTTCTTTAAATGCAATTTCTTTTAATTCAGTTCAAATTTCACCGATCTTCAATGATAAAACTTCCAATATTTTTGCTGTGGGAGGGAAGGAATATGTCTTTTCAATTCTCCCCAAACTATTTATGATAGCTTGGACTTGGCAGAGATCGCTACTGCAAGATTTAAATTGTGTGACATACAATGCACATAACATGACTTTAGGTTGATGTTCCGCAAAACATGCTTGCATCCCTTTAAACTCTCCACTCATAACAAGAGCGCTATCATAACCTTGTCTTTTAAGATATTTGAAATCCAGATCTCTCATTTTTCAAAGATTTCATAATTGCCAAGGAAGTACTTTGAGTAATTGCAGATGTAAGAGGAACGAAACACAAAAAAACGTTCACAAGTCTTCATCTGTTTCTGGTCGATATATGTAAGACAGAAAGACTTTTGCTCCATAGTTAGTACCAATACTTGTTTCATCGATCGAGACCGAAAAATACTTCGATTTTTTTTATACTTGTTCCATAATTTTTGTTCGTATCAAAGAATAGTGAGTTCTTTGATACAAAATATTAGTTTCGTTTAGCTCAAAATATTCGTTTTCAAAGTATTTAGTATTTCATTCGGATTACGGTACTTGTTTATAGTGGATTTTTCTTTGCAGTTTGTCGTTGATCTTCCAGGAATTTGTTTCCAAAATTGAGTGGCAAATCTTAAGAAACTACTGTAATTTTCTTCATTTTCAGCTTATTAGTTATCTAAATCAATTTTTCTGATTCTTATTTCTGAATAATGCGAAACCACACAATATTATGATTTTTTATTATAGGCTTCGATTCAGTTTAGCCTCTTTGATTTTGTTTTGATCCGGTAAAACCTCTAAAGATTTTGGTTTGTTGTTGCGTATTTGCCTTTGGTGTAACGAAAAACCAATTTTTTTTTTGTGATTTGTACTTTTGTGATATTGTAAGATGCATTTCCATTTCTTAAATCCTTCTAGCACCATAGCCCACATTCTGAATAGATGTGCTACAACATAATGCTCAGAAAATAATATACAATATTTACAGTACACTGCGCTTTCTACTTTAAATTAAACCAGCCAAGGATTCTGAACCATATATACTGAAATTTTCTGGACAACTTTTCACTTGAAGCGCTACTAGACGAGAACTCGTAACTTTAACAATTTCAAATAATCTGAACTTATTGCAAGTTTTTTTTTTTTTTTTCAGAAGCATGCTGTCGTTTTCATATATATTTAAATTTTAAGGTATGAATTCTCTTCATCATTTTCATTATTATTAAAACACGACTACCTCAGGAACTGGAAGTAGGTATATCATTACCCATTCACTGAAATACTGCTATCTACTACCAATATGTAACTATTATGAAAACTATCCCCAAGTATCCTCGACTAATTCGGTCTCCACTAAATTAATTATTTTTCTTTTTGCTTGAAAAAATTCCGCAGAGAGAAGCTTGTTTTTTTTTCCTCCCATTTATTTTGGAATTTGAAATAATATTATACTAATATCATCTAGTTATTTTATACTATCACAAAATCAAAACTTTAATGACTGAGGGCACTAAGTATAACCATAATAATAAAATTTACTAATAACATAACCAAACACTTTTAATACCGTGTTCAAAAGCAGTAAATTTTATTTTCAGGTATATTCCATGATGGACACCAAGAAATTTGACAAAACGTAAATCACTAATGTCAAAGTGTAACATCAGACAATTCCTGTTCGCTTCTCGTGCCATAGCTTAACTCAAAGTACTAACGCTAAAAGTCAATAAAGCGTTCAATGAGACGTCACACAGGTTTCAACACTAAGTTTACTGACAAATTGCTAGTGTAACGACAAATATAACAGGCTCTCCCTTAGATAATGCCCTAATTATATAAACTTGATCTACCAATAACAAATCAACAGACTCTTACCACTAATGTCAAGTTGAGGCTGTTCTTGACTACTAACTTTCAATAAGCAGCCGATAACTTGTAATAATTCTCGGCCCCGACTTCAACCCTGGAACAATTGCCAAACGCTAGAACCACTCGACCTCTCTCGTGACTCTCAAGCTGAGTTTATATATTTCCTTTCTTCCTCGATTGACTTTATTTCAACCTGCTTGTGATTTGAATATTCACGTTTCATTTTTGGTTGGGCAAAGGGTTTTTAGATAAAGAAATCAATCTTAATTAAAAGTCTCCAAGGTTAGTGAAGAGAAAACCGCGAATAGTCCAACGTCACAAAAGTTATCGAATACCAAACCCCTAGTTTATGCGAGTAAAAAAAAAATAATACAAACTTTACTCACCTAACTTTAAAAATCATAAAGGACATTGCAATATTTTTAATAATTCAATAAAAATACAATGAAATAACTAGGGGGAAATGTTTGGACCACGTCAATGTTACAAAAATATGTGGAATGATTACAAAACCGGAAATTTTTTTTGAACCGGTCAAATCAGAAAGCGCTGTTGTCACGCCTTTTTTTTTTTTTTAATATAGATTAAAATGATTCACATGTAGAGATTTTAATAAAAATCGAAATTTCAGGTTAGTTTTTTTTTTTTTTTTTTTTTTTTTGGGGGGGGGAGGTTGCAGCCCAATAGTAACCTTAGATTCATCACTGCTCAGCAGTAAGAATTATTTTTAGAGACAATGACATAAAATGGTCTACACTTAACTTTCAGTAAAAATATAATTTACCACTCTAAAGTCACAAATCTATTTAATATTGGGATGAAGAAGACGAAATATGTGTGCGGAAAGTATTTTATACTGGAAGGAAAATGAATTAATTCGAATAAAGAAATGAGTATTATAATAAAAAAAAAAAATCTTTACATGATTGAAAGATCAAAATATATTGTTCAGACAGGAACTTCTCTATCTGTGAAAGTGTTCTAATCTTGAGTTCGATTCATTAACATGAGACGAGAAGACAACCTAGGATTGATACAAAACTTTTTTTTCAATTTAAACTGATGTAGCCGTTAAAATCATGTCTATAAATATATAAATAGACAGGAATCCGCCAAACTTGAACATAATCTTTATTGTTGAAAGAATTTCACATTTAGACAACACAATGGGAGCAATTAGGGAATTAGCATTTCAATACAGAGCGCTAAGCGACCCAGGTTTACATTGCAAGACAGATGCGAGAGAGAGTGAGAAGAGGAAAAAAGAGCGTGAAAAACATACCATCGGCTTTTATACCAAGCTTAGGTCAACGCGTCAGGTACAGGTACTTAAATTAGTAATAATTTCACTGAAAAAAAATAATTTAATTTCCTAAATTTCCCATTCTCTAATGAAAAAGTAAAGAGTTCATTCTCATTTTCTGAACCAATTCCAAATTATTCATTAATTTATTGATCACGAGCTCATAAAATCTATTGAATCAACTTAATCGTAGTCATAAATCTGTCAGAAATAAACCCTACTAGACCGATAGATGTCAGGGATATCCCTAATTATCTCTTCATCTTATACCACGTGAGTTACCCCCGTTATCCGGTAAAAATCCAAACTATAAAGTCAATTGTAAGGGGAAATTCTCTCTCTTCTACTTTTTTCTGTTGTAATCGAAAAGGCGGAGCAGCGTCTCCTGCCTTATGGATACTTGTTGCCTCGCTCTCTCTCTCAGCAAAAATAAATAAACAATCTTAAGTGATAAAAGGACTATTTATTTCAATCACGCATTTCGAATGTATTATTTTTACTCATTCAGTAACATTGAAATTCGTGATATGTATGCATACCTGTATGTATGTATTATATTATAAAGATTATAACACATTTATTGCAATTAGATGAATGAATATTTATTCAATCAGTAAAATAAATTTCAACCATCAAATGTTTTCAGGAGGCAACAGAAATAATGTGCCATCTTTAACAACGTATTTATTTCAATGAGAATACGATGTGAGTCAGAGTAATAAGTAGATTGTGTCTGAAAAAAGATTCATCATCATAAAAAAGAATTGAAAGAATAATATCTAATCTAGTCGTTTTTAGATTTTTATGTGGCATGCTCGTATTTCTTTTGTTTAAAAGCTTTTCTGAAAATTTTCCTTATTCACTTTTCTCTTTTTTTTCCCAGTGTTCTTAAAGACTAAACCAGATACAAAAGCACTCCTACTCTTAGTTACTTCATCCCCTTTAATCTTTCCAGTCAATCACAGAGACATAAGGAAGCACTTCATTTCTGTAGATCTTGCTGGGGATATAAGTTCTTTTGTGCTGAAAGAGATTACTGTTAAAGAATTCATTATCATTTTCTTTTGAATGTACTTATAATCCATGCATCAATTTATTAAACCAGTTCATTCAATGTGACTTTATTAAGAATGCGACATACTCCTCCGCTACTTTTGCAACCTTTAATTTCTTTCATTTGTTTTATCCATTTAATTTGATGTTACATTCAATGTTCATCCGCTTAATTTGATGCCCTACATAGAAGGCGAATTTTATTAAACTTCGTTTGATATTATACGTAAATAGAGGACTACCCTAAATATAGTAGCCATACAATATTAAATTATCATATTGAATCAATTCTCGATTTGCAAATAAGACAGGGCATCGTAAAGTTTCAATCATTATTAAGAAATAACTGAGACATCTGGATATAATTTATTCTCCACATTAATTCATCATTATGCACATGATGTTGTTAATTACAGTTATTAATGTTGATTTGTTTGGTTTCTGGAAACTGTAAAGGGAAGTAACCGGCCGTATTCAGAAGATAAGAGTTCAGTCTGCTGAGTTCTACTTTGATGGCCTTCGAAAGACAGAGAAATGTTGGGAAAAAAAGTATAACTCTGGGTGATAACAATACAGGGAAGTCTTAAGAATAATAAATAACAATTAAGTTCAATCTCTGGATCATTTTTGGTAATAAGTAACACTTTACAATACTGCGGTTTACATTAAGCCACGGCTTCTAAAAATCCAACAAATCAGCAACAGTAGCTATAATTTACAAAATTATGCACATAAAGATCAATTAATATACAGAATAAATTATATCCAAATATCTGGATAATTTTTTAGTAATAATTAAAACTTTATGATACCTTCTCGTATTCTTTTCATAGCAAGTCTGTGAGAACATCAAATAATAGAATATTATTTGATATATAACTATATATGTATATATATATATATATATATATATATATACACACACACACACACACACATATATATATATATATATATATATATAAATGTGTGTGTATGTATAAAAGTTCTTCAAGTGAAAAGCACAGTTAAACAATAGTTTACATCTCTCATAATTTTTACTGACCTTATTGAATTGAAGTCTTAACATCTGCAAAAAGTTTTGTGACTGATACTTCTTTTAATTAACTGGTCGAAAATTGGAAACTTATGACATTCCATACAATTTTACTTCAAAATTCAAATAATGAAATATATTAGAAGTAATTTCTTCTTCCTAGGTTTTTATGTAACGTCACGTTAAAATACAAAACGAATGTAATTGACTATTTAGAGATGAATTTCTACAATATTCCTCTACATTTAGCGCTTTCCCCTTTCACGCACATTTTTCCAATTTTTCACGTGCCGCTTTAAATTAGTCTTGCTTTATTTGAATGTCGACTGCGCTTTTCTACTTTTTTTTTATTCTCTTGTTTGGCAACAATAACGTGATTACTGATATCTATAGAAGGTAGTAGTCCCACACATTGCATTTATTATTCTTTTTGGGTGTTAAAAAAGAGCGTTTATAAGACTTGTTGATAAATGTATATCTTTACATGAAGATTCTCTATATTTCTTGCAAAGGGGGACTGCGACAAAACTCTTTTATTCCCTTTCATAAACCACTCAATGGCTTCTACAAATTCACCATTTTAACTCTTGTGACTTCTACTGCGTTATCTAATAAGGCTTCCTGAAAGTAATCAAAGAGATGAAACGTCACAGCTGTAGAAATGGCTCCTGTGACATGTGGGACAGGTGTAGTGTTACCCTGGGTGTCAAAAAGAGGTGGGTACTTTTCTCCGGAGGGATTACTGTTTTCACATATGGTTCGCAGGTGGAGGGCGCAATTTGGGACTGTTGGGTAGTTAAGTACCTCTTGTTCGACGTTTCACTCTTGGTGATTGGTCGTCAGTGTCAAATTTTTGAGAGACAAGCGTAGAGGGAAAGATGTTTATAAAAAAGAAAGTTAAAAGCTGTCCAAATAATCATCTTCGACTATAATCAATCATTGGTGATTACCTAGATGGCCCTTAAAATGTCTCAATTTTTTTGTTGACAATTTTAAGGTATATAACTAAAATGAATTTTGATCCTCTTTGTAGTCAAGAGTAAAGAGAAAAAAAAAACTTTATTATATTTAAACTTTAAAAAGAAATTAAAATAATTCATACATGTATCATTTAATTTAGTATTGATGCCTTAAATATTACAGATTGTCTGTAACAGAACATTAAATAGTATGTAATATAATTTTTTTTTTAATTTAAGTTTTGACACAGATGCTTTCTAGGTTTCGTGGTTACTTTAACTTGGTACATTCATAAAACCACATCATTCAGCTTTCTCTTCCCCACCAATCTATTGTAGTCTTATAGGGAACGAAACCAAAGGGGTTTGCGTCTGTCAAAACTTGCAAACTAATATCTTTTATTTCAAGGATATAAATTTTAACAGTTAACATTTATTCACGCACCTGTACTATATCCTGAATTTTTCAATATTCTTTTGAGCTTGTGGGCCTTTACAAATGGGAATTTAATATATTTATATGAGGGGTGTTCAAAAAGTACTTGTTTTTGATACCAGAGGGCAATACTAAAACAAGCTGGTGTTACTAATATATGTTGTCATCTGTTCCGACCCCAAAACAGATTTGACAATGATTCATTTGTGGGTTTTGATAGCTGTAGTGTAGAGTTATCCTTTTTATTTTAAGTCGAGTTGTCACCGTCGTTGAGACATGGATTCCACATAATACACCGGAAACCAAGCAAAATTCAAACAATGGGTTCTTCTGTAAACTGTTCCAAATAAAGTTCAGATATTCTCATTTGCTAAAAAGATTTCGGCGACGGTTCGGGGTGTGAAGAGTGACTCACTCCTGGACTTCTAATCAAAAGGAAAATGATCACTGAACAATATTAGAGTGAGTTATACCAATCTCTTTCCTAACATTGGTTCTTTTTGAACCTTTTCCGTATGACTATTAATTACTTAACTACTTTCTTGTCAAATATATCATAATATTCCAGACAATTATTTAGTTTCGTTCTTGTCAAATACACAATAAAAGCTCTATATCAATCCATACTTTTTATAAACCATTATATAAATCCATTTATGGCAGGAAAAATTCTGATCATATTTAAAATGAGCTTTATGTGAAACATGAGTTAATCTGAAATAAATTTATGCTGTATTACTTCCGTAATATGTAAATGTGATACTAATCCACGTTAACAAGAATGAGGATGCTCTTTTGAAAGTCTAATACATCAAATTGTATCTGATATATTCAAGAAACCACTTGTTTATTATTTTTCATTGTCATTATTTTAAAACGATTTCCAAAACTTGTAAAAAATATGCAGATGAATTGAGATGCATTCGTTGTTGTATTATCACGAGAATTTTGAACTATACTCACGAGAAACTTGAATAAATGCATTTATAAAGTCTGTTCTACTTCTTCAACTCTTATATATATCATTCTTACAATCAATTGTACGTAGAACGTGTTAAGATCTGTAATCACTAAAGATTAATGTCATCCAAATTTAAGCGGATTAACTCAATCCGCTTAACTTTTATCAAGGATATTTAATTAAATAAATAATTTACTAAACAAGTTCGACATTATCCTCGATTTCTGTTAAAAAGAAGGAAATTGCTTTAGTTGGTGATATGGACTGTATTAGAAGAAAATAGAGAATTAAAATCTTTTTATTAAACATCTGTTTATTTTATTTCAGCAATGCTTGCTTCGAATTAATCCTTCAAAAAATACAAAATATTTTTAAGTACTAGAACGATGTAAACTTTTCACTGCAAAAAAATATCCAAGCAAACGATGAAATATAAAAATAGGTGATAAACTAATACAGCTAGCGATAACATTCTGTACAGATATCAGAATTAAAGCAAACAATAAATTATTGAATCAAAAATATTTTAAGAGAAATTTTAACAGTAACTGTATATTATAACTGTAACTAAAGCAACAAGAAGAAAAAAAATCTTTACGCACAGATGTTAATAGAAATATTTAAGAGTTTGAGAAAATATAACTACAAATTAGATATAAGCAGTTAATTTAAATATTTATTAAATTTCTCTTTGAAAAATACGGATTATTTTTGATAGCACGCCCTTGCAAAGTCTTGCAGTTGTAATAACCAAACTTTATAATAATAGATATAATCCAAGTTTCCTATTTTCCCCTTTGAGATGATGACAAATGTTCAGCTTTTGACCCCACAAAGAATCACTTAAACATTACTAAGGTCGTTCTTTTGTAGTTAAGAGCTATAAAATCCAAACTTGAAAAAGAGAGAACGAAAAAAAGTTTCTATAGAACATTTCTTTTCCCCTTCCGAGTTTCATTAAGAATGTGTCATTTTTTTTCTTTCCCTCCCTGTGTTATTATCAATTGGGGTTCTTCGCGGGTTACCAAAAGGTCACGTGTCTTTCGAGTTTCGTTTAAATGCTATGAATTCTAATCTTATCAACTATTTCTTTCTGACTCACTCTTTACTGAGAGCAAACTCTTTGGGCTTATCCAGAGATAAAAGAACAGTAACAGAGGACAAAAAAATTCCATCTTTTCATCGCCAAGTAGAAATGAACTTGGCAGATAGTTCATCAAGGAGTTTAGTTCCAAAATTGTCGCTATGTTACTAGGATGTGACATCGTTGAAAGAAGAAGAAAAATAATAACTTCTCGACCATTGAAAGACAGACTAGAATACTGTTTTACTCAAGCCTTTTAATGGTAGACATTTTTACGACAGAACCTGGTATCTCTGCGGCTGTAAAAAGTCTTTTTTTTTTTTTTTTATGGATCACATCTTATTCGATAATTTGGATGGCCATCTGGATTGAATCTACTATGGAATTTTCTGTTTCGTTTAAGAAGTTATTTAGTAGTTGGTATTTGATACACAGCTTCCTTAACGAGCAAAAATATTGAATGAACATATAAAGTTTCTCTTTTGAAAACAGTAATACTGTTTTTGTAACTTCTCAGATGCAACAAAATAAAAAAGAAAATCTTCAATATCATGAAGTCTTCCTTTCAGTTGAACGTGTTTGTTATAAGTGTAAAATTACTTCAACAAATTGAAAACAGTTTTATTTGAATATAAGATATAAAATAAAGGGATTGATATCTACAAATGAAGCAATTTACTGTGGGTATTATAAAGTTTTAATGATTACTAAGAAATAACACAGATTTCTACATAAAATTTACTCTGCATATTAATTATCCTTATGTATATAATATCGAAACTGCAAATATTAATATTGATTTCGCTTAGATTGAAGTAACCCATCGTATGGAGAAGATTAGAGTTCTATGCGCTGAGTTTTACAATGATCGCCTTCGAAAAGTTAAGCAACGCTGGGAGAAATGTAGAACTTTAGATGATGACCATATAATGAAGTCTTATATATAATAATAAAATATAAATATAAAATTTGTGTTTCTATATCTCTTTATTATTCTTCAAAAATAATTTATGATATTGCGTGTTATTTCAATCTAAGTTTTTCTGAAACCAAACAAATCAACATAAATAGCTATAATCTACAACATTATGAACATAAGGATTAGTTAAAATGCTGAATAAATTTAATCCAGATATTTGGATAATTTCTTAGTAATAATTAAAACTTTACGATAACCCCATTCCCCCTACCGAAAAGAAGAACAACAGATAAAACCTCTTCAAAGCAAATTATTCAAAAAAATGTATACCATAAAGAAAAAAGTACGAAACATGTTCTTAATAGATAAGATTATACTTTGGAAAATTGACCATATGTTTAAAAATAATTATAATTTCTGTAGAGAAAATTAACTTTTCCCGCTCTGCTTTGCAAGTTGATTTCATAGAGATAATGAACATTTAGAGTCAGAATTTCGTAAATTAATCCGGTTAGCAGAGTATTTATCGATAACTAGACATTGCTTCTTTTGTATCTTAAATTTTAATTTTTTTTTTACTTGGAAAAACTCAAGAAATATTTTAAGACCATCAAGATATTTTAAAGATTATCTTTAAATGTATAACTTTTAGTTGTAATATACTGCATAGATAAAGAGTAAATACAAGCTTATATCTTTTAATACTGCTATCAGTAACGATACATATAATGATTTAAAAAACACTTATTAACAGAAATTATAAGAGATAAATATGAGTTTTAACTTTAGATACAAATATGTCTTAGATATAGGTCACGATAGCCGAGTTGTCATGCTCGCGTTCTCATGGTCGGGGTTGTGATTGGCGTCTTAGGTTCGAGCCTTGATGTTCCTAAAGACCACAGTGAAGCGGGTCTGACACATGTCAAATATATCAAGGCTCCAAGTCCTTTCGTAGAGAAGTTTGGAGAAGAGTGATCCAATTTAGATGTCAACTTTTTCTCGTGACCTAGACTCAAAATTATGAAGTCCGTTGCCAATGGCGCTAATGGAATACAGATTTATATGTATCCAGAAGAAAGAAAAATAAAAAGTGGGGGAAGTATAAGAACTATGACGTCACACTCTGTAAACACATGGTAAGTTTTTATTTTAACTTTTGAATTTCAAAACTATGTAATATCTTATGATCCTTGTTCCATCATGTACTGTTTTATCACATCATTTATTGTTGCTAAAAAATTCTTTTTGTCGATAAATGCTGGTTACGGGAGTGATTGTCTCCCGCGTGGCCGGTTTGTAGCTCTAAACGCTTTGGTTGAGTTCAGTCCCTTTGGGCATTCTGCCAATAGCCTTCGTGTGTATCTAAGTGCGACGCAGAGAATCAATTAAAAACTTGTTAAACATATGCCTTGAAATACAATAATTGTTTCCAATGCTTACTTTTTTTTAATTTCTTCTTCTGTTTGAAGTGGCCAGGGTAGCCATGTGGTCTTGGTCGGTGGTGGTTTTCGTCGAGTCGTGGGTTCGAGCCCTGATGCCATTAAAGACCCGCCTTGGAGTCTGGGCTAATGCATGTTAAATCTGTCGAAGCACAGAGTCCTTCTGTTGGCGTGGTGTAGAAGTTAGAAGACGGAGGTGCTGACTCAGGAAAGTCGTCCTCATCACTTGACCGAGACTCAAAATTACGAGGTCCATCGCCAGTGGCCCTCGTTTTGCTTCTAGAGATACATTAATAAAACCAATCAATCAACCAATCTTCTGTTTGAAATTATAGACTTCTTGGCTCATTAAAAAGGTGCAGAAGCTTATTAGCGAAATTGATATATTTCAAAATATACTTGCATGTCCTAGCACAAAAATTATTTATTCTGCAACAAAATTTTTAACACATGTTACTTAATAACAAAAAAATGCATTTTTTAAATTTTAAAATTAATTTTTTTTTCTTAAAATTCTTTTGTTTGTGGAAGGACGAAAGAATTTTTTTAAACGTTTTCTTAATCAACGATCCAACTTTCACGTGTTAACAATCAAAAGTAGGAAATAATTGCGCAATGTAAAACTGCATTTAATTATTCAATAGACTACTTTCATAAAAAATTTTAATTGTAAATTTATTTTGTAAAATATTAATAAATATGTTTTAATTTTAAGAAGTATACTTATTACTATTTAGCATCTGAAAGTACAGGTTTTAAGGAGTAAATATAGCCATTATATAGCATTAAAATTAAATCTGTTGTACAATTTTCCACAAATAAAATCCTCAAGATAAATATTTAGGAAATAAGTCTCAATTAATCAATGTTGTTTTCTCGAAAAATTTATTACTTTTTTGTTTTTAAAATACGAATGTTTTAAAACTTAAATTAAAGTAATCAATTTTATTAAAATTCCTCGCTAATTAGGGGTTTACAATAGGGTTTCATCACTGCTTGTTCACTTTTCATGTAATAAAGTAGTTGTAGTCACAAAAATATCTATGGAAAGACAGATGTTTCATATAATAATCATCAAAAATCATCATGTACTGTTCATTAGATAGTAATTAATCTCTTTCCTTTGTAGAATTACATTATTCTTCTTAATTTTTGCATAATTCTTACAATAAACACTCTATATTTATTAGAATGTATTTGCCTAATGTTTTAATGAACAAAAGCAAAAGAGAACGTTCTTCCACATAGAAAAATACTGTTGTATTTTATACGAAGTGTGTCCAGAAAATATGAGTAATAAACCTGGGTTTTTTTTTTTTTTTTTTACACTGCGTTCAAGATTAAAATCTTAGAAATAGGGGGCGTGCTTGTTTGTCTTAGTCGGTTGAAAATTCTTGTTGTAGTGCCGAGTTAAAATGAGAGTCTTGATTCCGAATATCGCTAGATGCGAGGAAGAGGTAATCCGGTTTCTTCTAGGAAAGGGAAATTCACCGCTGCAGATTTTTTTACGAAAACATAATCTGTTTATGGACATGTTGTCCTCCTAAATAACTCCTCAATTTAATTTCTGCCTCAGGGGGAGTAATTAATGCCGAACGGTATTGAGAAACGCTGCAAAATTGCGGAGGACAATACAGAGCGAAAGAAGTTAAATGGAAACTAAGAGAGCGTGTTTGCTGCATGATAATGCACGTCCCCACACAGCTAACGCCCCAAAGAAATTCCTGGACTTATTCAGTGGAACATCATCATTCCCCCCCCCTCTTTCAGCCCTGATCTAGCACTTTCAGATTTTCATCTTTCACTTCTACTGAGGGTTTCTTTTTTTTGGATGGAGAAAGGTTTACAACCACTGATGAGCTCCAGGCTGTCATCAAACAATGGGTCAAACGGGTGACAGGATTTTTTTTTCTTTTTTACGACAGCATAAGAAAGCTCATTCCTTAGCTCACAAAGTATATTGTGAAGGATGGCGACTCCGTCGAAAAATAGCGTTTAATGTACATATATGAAGTTGTCAATTTTTCAAAAATGTATTCCTTTCTATTTTTAAGAAACTTTTTACGTTTTGATTACCTCTCATAAGGTCGATCAGATATAGTTTACTTTTTCTTTATTATACTGTGTCTTTGAAATTAAGGAAACTAAAATAAATCATAAATTTTTCGCATTAAAACGAAAAAAAAAAAAAAATTAAAGATTTATTCTCCAAAAAAGAATAGATAAGACATTTTTAATAGGTAAATATTTATCCAATTAAAAAAAAATATATGTTGCAATTTATACAGTAATGAAGTCAAAATGTGATATTATTAATACAATTTTCTGTTAAAAACGTGCTTCGGGTTTTAATTTTGATTTTATCATCAGTGGAAAACAGCCTTAAATAAATATATATATATAAAAAAAAAAGTTCTATGCAAAGCTTGCAAAGAACTGATTTAGTCACGCAAGGGGCGGTTTTTTTTTATAATTATTATTAAATTACTCTATTAAATATAAGAATTAAAATGAACGATGAAATATTGAGAAATGGACAATAGTAAACTTTTCCGATATTAAAATCAAAGGAAACGATAAATTATTAAATTGAATATATTTAAGCTAAATGTAATTAAAATTGAAGCAAACGGTAAAAAAAAATTGAAAAGTGATGTGGTACGCCAAAAGCGATGCACCTAAAACAATAGCCCCTTAGGTGACTAAAAAAAAAAAAAAAAACGGCTGCCTCACAGCTGTCTCAAAATTCTGAATAATGCTATTTATTTTCAGTCATATCTCGATTCCAGTTTACATATGATTTAAGGTAATACATAAATCGATAAGTAAATAAAACACTTAACTTTTATATTTGTTTCACTTCAGTCCAATAAAAAAAAATTGGAGGAAATTCATTACGACATATTTTTGAAAATTGAGTTCATTAGTGGTAAAAGCAGGTATCAGACACATATTGCATACATTTATTTCAATCCAATAAACATTTCAGGAGAAATTTATGATGATGCATTTTTGAAAATTAAGTTCGTTACTGGAGAAAGCAGACATCGAAAATATACGTACAAAACAAGATACATTTTTGAAAAGTTGTCAGGTACGACAGTTTTGGGTTAACTAAAACAATAGCCAACTGGGTGGCTAATAGTTTGTTTCACCGAAATTTCGAAATTTTTATCTTAATGATTCTCCATTAGAAGTTTGATATTAAAGAACGTTTAATATGAAAATAAAGCTCAGATATCCTTGATTGCTGTTGCTTTAAACAACCCATCATTGTGAGACAACACATCATTAGACGGTGCACATCATTAATTTACACATCATTTAAAAATACAATGATTCGAACCAAAGTTTGCTCAACCGATATCAGTACCAGAGGCGTCATAGTGAGCACACAGTGCTATCTTCCCACGCATCGAAAGGGGTCTCATCAAGGGCAAAAGAGCGTCATCGGGAGGGGGAGGGGTCAAAGAGTCACCCAAACCATCCCTTGCTCAAGCCCCACTGTTATACTAGATCTGTTCATTAAATTTAATCCTCTGATAGGGGCCAGATTCTCGGTTCCTTCTGTCCGAAAACGGAAATGTTGATGCTTGTCAGAATTTCGCAATCTCGGAAGATCGTGTGAAATATGCGCAATAAAAAAAAAGTTTTAATCGCTTTCCCTTCTCTTCTGTTTGAAGATGAGGGAAAGGAGGAAAAAAAAATATATTCTTGTCGTTAGTAATATTATAATCCTTGCCGTCAAGGTCAAGGCACGTTTTTTAGGGGTGATAAGAAAAAGGTCGTTGACGTTCATAAATGCTAAAGAAATTTTTTCAATGGCTTCTTTTCTGCGGAATATGGCACTCTCTTCATTCATAGAATGCCAGTTAGACTTAGCTTTGAATTAGAATGATAAACTAAAGGCCGCAATCTACAGAACATCTAACGATGTTTGAAATCTTAGAAAAATGTTGAAAAATAGACTCGTGTTCATATATCTGCTGAAAAATATTTATTTATATACTAAGTTTGAGACAATTGTTTTATCAAAACTGAATACATCAGAAATAGACAGTTTTTTCCTTTTTTTTTCTTTTCTATTCTTTTTTTTCATTTGAATTGAAAGAAAATACAGCTCTTGAAGCAACAACATTAAAATAAAACAAAGTTATGAACATAAACGGAGTATATTTAGCAAAATGTTTTCTTCATTCAGTGGTTGATTTACTTAACAGGGAAAAGTATGTTAATTGATATCTTTCATACGAAAAGGAAGTTTCTGCATAGAAAGAGAGAAAGAAAGAAGGACCTCACAGACAAATTCCCACGACTTTATTTTGGTATACATAAAAACAGAACGTACTAGTTTCTGTTAAACTGCACTCTCTTTCTAATTTGAACTTATTTGGTATTATAGAAAGTAAAAAAAAAAAAAATTATTTTATAAAATTATACATTTCTGTTTTATGACAGCTTTTGAATGCTTGAACTTATATAAAACTCCGAACATTTATAGATATTTTTTTTTTTACAATTCACTCTCATTTTATAAAGTTTGCAAATTACGATTTGCCATTTTAATTGCACCTAAGAGGATATATATATATATATATATATATATATATATATAATTTAATATTTACGTGCAATTGAATGCTAGTACTTTAATCAAAAACAAGTTAGGATGTAATCTCAATAATTAAAGAATAAAATAATATGTAAAAAAAAATCATTATTATACCATTTTGAGTTAAAAGATATACACCAATCCATAAAAATAAACAGATGAAACATTGTAAACAAAGAAAAATGAATAGAAACAAAGATTCCAACTAAGCTATAAAAGAGAAATATTATTATATAATATAGAAAATTCCATAAGAAAGTAAATTAAATGAAGAAATATGTTAACAACTACCGAAATTACCAAAATTTTTTTTTTTTTGAAAAACTGTAAAAAAACCAAAATTTGAAAAAAAATCAAAATAATGCAGAATAATATATTTAATGCTATAACAGGATATAGACTATTAGGATTGGTTATTCCAGAATTATTGGCCAAACCATCCTCATTAACAAAAAATGTTACTAAAAAACTGTTATAAAACCAAAGATACATTTGAAAAGAGTTCAAAAACAAACAAATTCACTATAAAAAATTTTGTTAAAAAGATAAAAAATCAAATCCAAAAAATTCAAAAACATCAGAAAATAATGTAAGCAATAGAACTAAAAATATAATTAATTAACACAAAATATACACCAATATAAGAAAAAATTAATTTGATCATATCACCACGTGAAGAAATTCATAAAACATGGTGGACTAATTACAAGGCTAAACTAGCCAAAAATGTTACTAAGAAAAGCAACTAAAGTAACTGTTTGTTCAGGAATTTTCAAATAGACATTAAAGTTAAAGTACCTCTAGAATATATTTATTCTTTTGATGAAAATTTCTGTAAGAAAATACTGCAAATAAATTCCAGACCAGAATAAACATAAAATACATATAGTTAAATTGGGGAGCAAAAAAGCTAGAAGGACGCTGCTCAATATTAAAAGATTCGAATAACAAATGCTCGCTGTTGCCCGTATGTGTGCGCGTTATTATTTTTTTAAAATTTCTTCTATAAATAAAATGAATGTGAAAGCTTTCTCTGAAATAAAAATAATTAAATGGATCAAAAAATAAAGTTTTAAGCAATTTTTTTTAGAATGATTAATTCAAAATTATTACAATCAGGGAATTTGTGAAAACTTTCGTATTTCAAAGATATACATTATTTCACTTGTATTGTAACTGTTCTCGGTTGTGGTAAATGATATAAGGTTTGCTTTTCTAACATCTGTGATTCATAATTTTTTTTTACTACTTCATGGTTCCCTTGCAGCATTAATTGAAATTTTGGTTATAAAAAAATATAAAAATATTATATATATAAAATCGTCGAGAAGTGACTTGAAATGGGAATGTTAGAACTTTATTGTTGGCCACCCAAGGGTTGTTTTAGTTGAATCTTTTTTAGCGTACCAGATCACTTTTCAATTTTTTTATCTTTTGCTTTAATTTTAATTATATTTAGCTTAAATATATTCAACTTAATAGTTTATTGTTTAATTTTTATACCGGAAAAGTTTACTATTGTCCATTTCTCGATATTTCATCGTTTACTTTAATTCTTCTATTTAATAGAATAATTTAATAATAATTATAAAAAGAGGCGCATCTTGGGTGGCTAAATCTGTTCTTTGTAAAACTTTGCATAGAACTTTTTCCATCTGTGTTTAATTTTAAGTTAGGATTCAGGCACGTTGAAGTCTGATTGAGAAAAGAGATCTGATATAAAATGCAAAAGAAGTTAATAAACAGTGTTAGTGTTTTTCTGTCGTCTCTTCATTTAGAATTGTGGCTTTACTGGCTATTTAATAAAACGTTACGACATCTGAAGAGTTGAATAATGAAACAGAGGAGTTACAACTTTTAATAAGAATGCTAGGAATATGCAAGAAATACTTTAATCCCCAAACATAATCTCATTTAGAATGTGGCATTTTAAATAGGTTGATAATTCGAAATAAGTTATCAGTCAAATATCGAAAATAAGTTGACTTTTAGGAATGGACAAAATAATAAAAAATTTTCAATGTTTGAATTTTTATCGAAAAATCTATTACATGATTAAGCTGAAGTTTAACTACCGATATTAATAAATTCAATAACTGAATTGCAATCATGTTTACTTTTTTTTACATTAAACAATATTTTAAACTGAATCTTGATATATATAAAAAAAATATGTAAATAAATTATATTATTTTAAATAGCAGAATTTAAAAAAATTTCATTTTATACTCTCCAAACATTGTATTTAGGATTTTTTGTAATTTTAACAAGCTTATAAATATCAGACTTTTGAAAATTGTATGAGATTTCACTTTCCTGCTGATATCTGCAATTATATAAATTGTTTTTAAAGCTATAACTGATTTTATTGCATATATTGGACAACGTAAATAAGGACAAATCAATTCAAAGTATTCAACTTTTTGAACAAATAAGGTTTGGAATGTAAGCATCTTTTAATTTCTTTTCTTTCCCTTTAATTAATTTGATGATGTTTCGCCATAAATTGTGCATATGAAACAAGGCGAAATTCTATTTCTACATCAAAATAAATGAACAATGAACTTCATTATAATTAGTACATTTGTCTCATTAAGTTCAATTTCTAACGCACAGAAGTAAACAGTATTCGAGAGTTTAAATTTTTTTTAACTTTTATTCTTCTAATAAAATTTGAAACTGAATTTAACGCTATGAAGTAAAAAAAAAATTAATTAAAGTTCAAAATTTATGTAGTATAGAATAAAAATTTACAGTTTACTTTTACAGAAGCATCCAATGAAGATATGCATATTATTATCATTGATACCGCTGAAAATTTGCAAATTCTAATATAGTTATATCTTTCTACTGAATTTGATGCAATGATAATTTGAGCTAGTGATTGATTTTCATTCAATAAAGATAATTTTGATTTCAGTATCGAATATTCTTAGTAATAAAGAAATTAAATAACCGATCAATTTTGCATTTACCATTAAAGGTGAATTTTATCTTAAAGTTGCATTTGGTTTGGAAAACAACAAAAATGTATAGATCAGCAAGACATTGAATTTAATTAATAAGCTCAATCGCCGAATATTTGGATTAAAATTTGTACGAAGACGATTCAGATTTACAAAAAGTTGAATTCGATGTAGAAAATGCATAATTTTATCCGCAAAACGTTCGATCTATTACGTAAAAATTCGAGGTTGATTGACCCAAAATTTGAAATCAATTTGCAAATTTTGAAACAAATTGCAAACTGTCTCACTAAAAATTGGATTTTATTCTCAAAGAAGCTGAAATTTAACTCATATGAAGCTTAATTTGATTTATAAAAAGTGTATTGAATTACAAATAATAATAATAATAATAATAATGCCCAAAAAAGTTTAATAAAAGGTGAATGTGACCTTGTAAAACGTTGTATAAAAACCGAGAACTTTCATGAAGTGAGCAGTCTCCGACTTGATTTTGAACACCAGAAATCAATACATTCTGAAATTATAGGAACTCAAAAACTTTCCTCAGTGAAGTCAAGTTCCCTTTTGCGAGTTGGTAACCGATACCGTAAGTAAACGACATCTATAGACAAGGGAATCAGGGCAGAGAACATGATGACAGGAAGCGTCTGAGTACAGAAAGTTTACAAATCCACTCTTCACATCTTGACAAGCTTGAGTGTGTGGTCCCTCTAGATAAGCAACTTCCCCTGTGATGTCAAATGGCCAAGAACAACATCAACATGCCAATCCTGGGGTTCGGCAGATCGAGTAACCGTGGAATTCGACGTCTTTTTACGGTTTCATCATTCATGGATCGCAGATTGTTATGACGTTCGATAAGATCCAAGAGATGGTTAAAATGTACGTAAAAAATTGTAGTAGTAATGTGTGTATCGTATGCGGAGGATAAAAATGGATTTTTTGGAAGATATTGCAAATCCATAAGGAATTTATGCTTGAAAGGAAAACAAAACTATAATTAAAGCTGGAAATTAGATGGTTCCATAAATTTGAAGAAGAATCATTATCAGAAATTTATTTAGAAAAGTTTGCTTCATAAAGAGAAGAAACATAAGTTAATTTTCGTTATAAAATTTTAAATCGTTGATTTGTTTAAAAATAAAATAGATTATACATAACAGGAATATATGTTCATAGTTTGCAAACAGAGTATTTGTATATGTGCACGCATGCGACATAAATACATACAACGTGCAATTCTATCCACTTTCTTTTTTACTTTATATGAGTAGACGTAACCAGGACTACGATAGTTATATCCTAAAATTAATTCAAATCAACCAATAAAATCTCAAATGTAAATAATTGTATATATATATAAAGACTTTCTTTTAAATAGTACTATTTAATTAATTTTTATTAAACAGTCGAAGAGCCAATTTCGTTTTCATAGAATTATTTTATTGTAGCGGAGAGAGAGACCATTTCCACTCGGCGGGAATTACACAACTCCGCCGTTGGATACAGATTATGAGAGCATCGCAATGTAAACAATATAATTCTACAGAAAAAGTTGCCTTAGCAAATTTCAACAGAAGCGCGCTCTGATAGGTGGTTTAATTTAAAATCATCGTGGTTAAGAATGCATCCCCATAAAGCTAAAATGGTGGTTAGCGGCCATTCCTTCTTTTAAAAAAAGCAATTCAATTTATAATCTGTCTTTACTAGTCGAAGCGGAAAAAGGCTCCTCGGGGTTTTCTAACTATTTCGGGCCTTTTATCCTCGATCTGGCTGGATGAAATATTTGGTGGGATTGAACTTTGGAATCTATACTCGCCCAGAAATAAAGTGAGTGAGTCAATGTAAAGTTTACTGGCGCAAGAGCCAGATATGGCTATGCTGCGCCAAACAAGATTAAACTGTGGTCTAGACGTGAAGTTGAAAAAAAAGATAAAAAGTGGTTGAGACAAGAAGGAGGGTCGAAAATAGAGAAGGATCGCTAGGGTATCCCGGGAGTGCGTTACCCGTGTTTACTAAAGACAGTAAACCCCATGGGAAAGAAAGAGATCACTAAGGTGCCTCGGGGTCATGATGCCGCCCAGAAATAAAAGAAGACCATAATAACGATGGAAACAATTTGAAAGTTAAGAAGAGCAATGCATAAAAATAGTTACAGGAATCATTAAAAATTTAGGAAAGATATTTTTAAGACTTTTTGTCAAGAAATTGAATTTTTGTCGATCAGTACTTTGTGGATTTGGTATTGGACTCAGACATTATTGTGATATGTTTTGTAAACAAAAAGATACTCTATTTATTGCAGGGATTGTTCATTGTGTGTGGGGGGGGGAGGGATTACTTTCGGTTGTTCAATCTAATGAGAAGTAGATTTTAACACGATTTTGAAGGAAGCATCAGAACGGGTTTTTTTTTTCCTAGTGCGATTCAGAATACTGCTATATGTTGAACTAGAAAACATAACTCACTTTGACTATTACTTATTTGCATAACATTTTCATAGAATGAAAGTAAGCTCTCTGGAAAAGACAATAAAAAAGAACAGGAAAAAAATTACTTACGAAACGCTAACTTAAAAATAAGAACTGAAATCACTTAACTAAGAGGTCCTGTTGTGTTTAATTTATGTTAAGCGGTTTATCCAAATTAATCGTAATAATCGATTCATGACATAAAAATAATTTCAATGCTTTAATATTATATATATATATTTGAAATTCATGGGCAAAAATTTAAGGGGTGGTAGGAAAGATCTAAACAAGCAATTTTCACCAAGCAGTGCAGAGGCGGAGAGCAAGCGACCGCTAGATGGCGCTGGATTTCAGGAGACATGTCAACGTACAATAATCAAGAAAAGGCCATGCGTCCTGGTATCCACGGTAGAAATGACAATGCGTGAGAAAACTCGCGCGTTTATATATATGTAAAAAATAAGTTCATTTTGCTAAATATTACATTTTCATTTGTTTGTATAACTCAATCAGTGACAGGGAGCCTTTCGGCT